>JAIRCK010000159.1:0-36740 GCA_020744315.1 Curvularia eragrostidis | reverse complement strand
GTCCATTTTTCCTACAACCCTACCGGGTAAAAATTTCCCCCCCCCAACTGTCAAAAAAAATTTAAAAATCTTTTTTAAAAAGGAAAAAAAAAATCTGAAAATTAAAATGCGCAAAAAAAAAAAAAAAAAAAAAAAAAAAAAATTCAATGCCGATGACTCTTGTTCACTGGAATAACCTACCCTATAAGCACCAGATAGAAAGTAAAGCAGCCGATAAATCATGTCTCTTTTTTTTTCTCCCCTTTTCTTCGATAGACTTGTCAATCACGTCACGGTCTTTAATCTCATCATCATCTGCATCTTCAAGGGGGAGAAACTTGTGATATTTTCAATTTCTAAAACGACAAAAAACAATAAACAAAGATGCAAAACATCAGTAAAAAAAAAAGGAGTTCCTGATTATACACATGTTACCATAGAAGCGAATTAGCTTTTTCCTCTTCCTCTTCCTCTTCCTCTTCCTCCTTCCTTCCTCCCGCCGTTCCCTTCTTTTGCTCCGAAGAAAAACCTCAATAAATGCATTTCGCCGTTCCATGAGTTTCAATCTCTTCTCATAAAAAAACACACACACGAGCGCGCAAACTAAAAGACAAAAACTAGCAGGGTGAGCAGAAAGAGAACACATACACAAACATCATCTGGCATGCGTTTCGGATAGAAAAGAAAAAACACTCAAGCCACATGTACTGCTGCTCACTGCTTTTCCACTATATGCCGAAGGTTACATCCCGTACAATCTTTTCCCTTGCATGCAATGTTGTACCTGATCTTGACCCCGGGCAAATCGGATGCCGGCAGTGGCAAAGGGCGGACATTGTCCCAAGAGCGTGTGGTCCACTGACGCTATCGGCTGGTAACCAACAGATTGCGGTAGTAGCTTGTACTCAGGTCGATTGAATGTTTGAGCCAAAGGTCTTCGGTAAGTGGTAGCTTGAGGATGGAATTGCGGTTTGCACGCTGCAATATTGTTAGCATGGCTCCGTGGATGATGCTAAAGTCATTGGGAAAACAAACCTGGTTCTTGGTGATAAGGTTGGCGACGGTACCGGCAATGTCCATGAGAGCGACACGCTCTTCCAGTCCACATGTACCTAATCGATCACGTCCAGCAATCTCAAGCGCGCGCTGGAGTTTGACGAGGAGTTCTTCCACCCTGCTCTCCAGTTCCTCGTCAACGCGGTATGCCGAACGTTGGCCGGTCAAATCGATCAACTCAATGTAATCAAAGTAAATCTGCCCGCCCTGTGCCCAGCCTTGGACTGGCTCTCGCGGAAGAGGCACGTTTGATTCTGCAACAAACCCAGCCATGAGCTCACGCAAAGCATCATAATCGCGAGAGATGATTGCCTCTGGACCAACCTTCCTACATAGCACTTCGTGTGCCTCTTCCAATTCATCGGCCTTGATGAGATGCGTTGCCTCGCGAAGAGCATCACCATTAGACTTTGCGTGCAGAGCAGCGGCCGCATGGAGCCATGTCGAAGGAATGTGGAGGTCATTCACCAGGTGAACATAGGTGGAGTCGTTGTTGTCCAAGGAGAATAGACCAGCAAATTGGGTAAGGAGAGAGCGTATGTAGTGCTCACACATTGCTGCAGAGGATATATGGGTATAGACCCAGATGGCAGTTGTCCAAAGCTCTGGTGTGTGTAGCGAGGCTGCATACGTGAGAGTGATCTTATCATTCAGTTCGATGAGCGGATCCGCTGCTTGTACATCGTCTTGAGCCCCTGGAGCAGTCCACGATTGCAATGAGCGGCGGAATCTGTCATCGCTATCGTCATCCCGGACCGTAGGCATGGCCACTTTACGTTCGTCTGCCTCGCTGACGTCTTCTTGTCGGGACTTGAAAAGTTGAAGCAACTGGAATGACAGTCGAGCGTTGAAAGGATTGCCAGAGACATTTTCAGGGGCCAGAACATTCTCTATGTTTGCAGGAAGATCCATTTTGGCAGAGGCATAGAGCTTCAAGATGCCCCAAAGAAGGTCTTCTCGATGTTCTGAAGCGGGGTCCTTCCAACCCATGTCGACGTTGTCTTTGACGAACCACGGTACTGGCTTAACGTCTTCCCTGCCATCTCTAACGGCGTCCGCAAACTGGGCTACGGCCATCTCGATAGGCTCATTGGCTAGCGTGCCATACCACAAACGCAATCCGAAAGCGCGTCGCCAGTCGAGTGCGAAACGACTGGAGATGTTAAAGGTGGAGGCCCGGTTTTCACTGCCTGCTCCAGTCTTGCCCTCTGCCTGAGTGCAGTTTCCAGCAAGCAACTCAAACAATGCACGGTGGGCATCTTCCATTTCGGAAAGTGTATCAAGACGACGCCACTCTTCGATTTGGGCGGCGATGCTTTGCCTCATGGTTTCATCACCCCCAATCTGAGCAACCATCGTAGCTAGTCGGAGATCGAGGCCATCAAGCAAAGTGTGACAAGCATCGGCGACGTTGTTGCAGGTCAAATACGCAAGAGCACGCTCTTCCGGAGATGAAGCTTGTTGGACATGTTTCTGTGCATCATCCCACACCAATAGTTTCCAGAACTCTGAAAGCCTCTCCTTTCGGTACAGCTTCATGTCTTCTACTTGAATCCCCGCAGGAACCCTGTCGGCATCATCGAACAAAAGCGAGAGCAACTGCCAAGCCTGCTGTTCTTGGGTACCAGCAGTAGTATCGAGTGCAACAGCCTTTGCCATGCTAGAAAATTCCAGTGGAGCGGGGTCTGTCATAAGCTTTGCCGAGGGAATGCCATTCGGGGTGTAAATCCTCGTGTGTTGTTTCTGGACGTTCAAAGTTGGTGGCGCAGACTGCGGTTGTTAGTACTCCGTCCACAATACCAAATATCGCCTTTAACTTACATCGTCGAACGTAGGCATCTTGACAAATCGTACGTCCTTATTGGCACCGACAAGTGGTTCTTGAGCAGTTGGAAAGACGCCGCCTTCGAGGTGCGCAGGGCCTTTGTTACCGTAAACCAGCACGTTCGCTTCGCTGAAGTGCGGTTTGCTGCAGGCATGGAAGTCTTTCTCGATGTCATTAAGCTGGTCGAGATCGGACGAGGTTTTCGGTCGCTTGGAATAGGGTAACTAGAGACAAAAGTTTCAGCAATCTTGTAACATTAATAATGACTAAATACATGGGTAGACGTAAGGTCCAGGCATCATTCTATGAAGGAAAGCCACATAGGAAACCTGCTACAGACCACGTCCCATCATATCAGAACGCTAAAGGGAAGGGGAAGTCAAACCTCTATACCATGTCCTCCACGCTTAACAAATTGTTGCTTCTCCGGTTCCCCGAAAAGAGAGTCCATGAGATCCATTGCAGTGGTCATTGGCCGTCCACGAACAGACTGCGAGAACGTCGATGTCTGAGTTTCTTGTTCCCGCAAAACATGGCCCTGACTTTCGCGAAGAGCTTGTCGATCTTGCTTCTTGGGACTGATCGTCCGTTGTAGCTGATTTGCCCAGTCATCATCAAACACCGGCTGCATTTTCGAAGGTGTACCTGTTGCCGGCTTGAGAATTTGACCGGCTTTGAGAATAGATTTCGGCATCAATGAGCCCCTGAAACTGTCTTCTTTGGCGGTGGTTTGCTCCGTGGTTTGAATTGGGCTTGACACAGAATCCGCCATGTTCTGGTCGTGCGCCAATTCCGATTCGCTCTCTTCAGAATAGTCAGCATCTTGCTGCCCATCAAGCGAACCCACGGAGCGCTGCCCTAAAAAAGACTGGCCCTGGGCATCATGCATATCTTCTTCATCATCGTACAAAGTATCATCTCCGAACCCACCCGGCACGTTGGCTCGCCCCCCACGCATGCCCTTTTTGAAATCGAAGGTATCATCAGGGCTCGACTGGGTAGGACTAGCGAATGAGTCGTCTTGTGGCGTGCTTGTCATCTGGCTTGAGCGATGCTGCTGATCCAGAGGTGTATCGGGAACATCGCTAAGTTCGCTAGAAGCATCCTCGTCCTCGTCATCGCTATAGTCGTCGTAATCCAGACCATACGAAGAAAAATGTGGAACAGTGAAGGTCCACTCGCCAGTGGATTGGTTGTAGTCGACAAAAGTGGTACCAGCAACCCGCTTGAGACGCTCCAGGTGTTTGACATCTTTCTTACCAGCCCTGTTGCGTGGCCAGGAATTGCCAAGAACAATTTCAGAGGGCTGGTTCAAAGCAGTGCCAAGTGGGGGCTTGGGCAGGCAGGTGCAGGTTTCGCCATAGACAGTAGCATTACGTGCATTCAGCTGGACGATATCGCCAAACAGCTTATCAAGATCAACTTCAGACAGATCGACAGGCTCGCCATGATTGAACTTGATCTGGCCAATGTGCTGACGACCTACAATGAAGTTGGGGATGCTCTTGAGCTCCTGCTTGCTCATCTTCTTAAGCCGGTCCAATGGTGGACTTGACCAGTACTCGCCCGGCTTGGGGTCCTGTCCAGGCTGGATGTTGACTGAAGACGCCGACTTGGGTGCAAGCGCGTGGTTGTCGTTGAGACGTGCGACTTCCGTGCCGTTGACCTGCTGCATTTCCGGGCGAGAATTGTCAATGCCTCCATCATGGCTTCCAGACCTAGGAGAGCCTTCTTCGTCATCCTGCCTAACAACCAATGCGGTCTCTCCGTTTGTAGTGCCGTTGCCGTTTACAGTTTCACCTGCAGCAAAACTCACACGCTTCTGTGATGGCTCGTCAAAGAGAGGAGTGCGGGCAGCGTTGATGTTGCGGTTGATGTTAAGCCGCTTCAGGCTGCCGTTGCCATAGTTGCGTCCGGTGGTAGAGAATGCACCTGGAGACAGGATACTGGTCTCAGCAGTGAAGTTGTTGCGCAAGTTGCTGCCGGAGATGCTTTTTCCAAGCGATCGGGAAAGACCACCATTCGCAAAGAGACTTCCACTCAAGCTTGGAGTGCCGGTCTGGCTGGATGCTCCACTAGCAGGAGTGCCATAGTTTGAGTAGCTGAATCCATAACCACCCCTCTTGGTTTGTGGCGTTAGGAGGCGAGTGGACGCAGCTGGGTTGAGCTTGTGTTGAGGTAGTATAGCATTCTTCTTGTTCTTCTGGCTGCTAGAAAGAGGAGTGGCAAGTGGGCCAGGGCTCTGGGTAGGAGTTCCAAGCCCAGCAAACAAGGCATCATTGCCATATGGGTTAGTGTTCATGGATGTGTTCAGGAGAGAACTTCCCGAAGCGCCGAACAAGCTGTTACCGTTTTGCTGTTGTTGTTGGGGTTGCTGGTTCTGGCTGGAGAAAAGAGATCCTCCCAAGGTCGATTGCTGGTTGTTGTTCTGCTGGCCAAGAGTGCTGCCAAACAAACCGCCACCAGTGTTTGTGTTGCTTGTAGAACCACCGAAAAGTCCGCCAGGTTTCTGTTGATTGTTGTTCTGGCCACCAAAAAGGCTTGAGCCACCGGTATTTTGCTGGTTGTTCTGTGTGCCGAGGTTTCCAAACAGACCCCCACCAGTTGTTCCAGTGTTAGAGGTGTTGCCACCTCCAAACAGTGAAGTACCGCCAGTAGCAGGCTTCTGGCCAAAGAGTCCGCCTCCAGTGTTGTTGTTTGCTGTAGAACCTCCGAACAACCCACCAGTAGCGGGCTGGCTCTGGTTTGTCTGGCCACCAAAGAGACCACCTCCAGTGGTACCAGTGCTTGCGCTCCCGAAAAGTCCTCCGGGCTTTTGCTGATTTTGCTGGTTGTTCTGACCAAAGCCACCACCACCGAAAAGACCCCCAGAGGTCGTATTCTGCGTTGAAGTTTGATTGTTCTGTCCGAATGCTCCGCCAGTAGCACCACCGCCAAACAGACCACCTCCGGTGTTTGTGGAAGTGTTATTGGCACCAAAAGCTGGGGTAGAAGAAGTCTGGTTTGACTGACCAAAAAGTCCACCGCCACCAGTATTGGATTGACCGAAAGCGCCGCCGGTGTTTGTAGAGCCGCCACCAAAAGGAGTTGAGGTGGTGTTAGTGGTACTGCTGCCACCAAAAAGACCGCCACCAGTTGCAGGCTTGCTTTGACCAAACAAACCGCCACCAGTTGTCGATGAACCAAAACCTCCACCTGATCCAAATCCTCCAGTGGTGTTAGTAGTGGATCCACCTCCGAAAAGACCACCCGTTGTTCCCGTCGAGGTATTGTTAGTCGAGCCAAACAGGCCTCCTGTGGCAGGCTTGCTCTGCCCGAAAAGACCTCCACCTGAAGTGTTGTTGTTTGAGCCAAAGGCTGATCCTGTGTTCTGACCGAACGCGGATGTGGTAGTGGTGTTGCCACCACCGAATAAGCCGCTACCAGTGTTGTTGGTGGCACCAAAGCCTGTGGTACCAGTGGAGGTAGTGTTGTTGCTGCCAAAGCCTCCAAACCCAGTGCTCTGTCCGAACGCTCCAGCCTGCCCATTGCCATTGCCGTATCGTCGACCTTGGTTGTAATCGGCTACTCGTAATTCCTCGAGAGAGTAATTCTGGTAGGGCTGCTGGAAGGTGATGGTTTGGTATTGCGATTGCGCGTTGCCAGTGGTGCCATCTTTCTCGGAGAAGGGCTGGAAAGGAGTGCTGGCGGTACCGTTGTTGGCAGGGGGGTTGCTGCCTCCGCCAAAAGCACTACCGGTATTGGAACCAAAGCCGCCTGTAGTGGTGGTGTTGGTCGAGCCAAATGCGCCTCCAGTGCTGCCGCCTCCAAACAGACCGCTGCCTCCAGTTGTCGATGAGCCGAAACCCGTCGTCTTGTTCTGGCCAAAGAGACTACCTCCAGTGTTTGTGTTGCTGCCAAAAGCTGAAGTAGTGTTGTTGGTTGATCCAAACCCTCCGAACGTGCTTCCTCCGGTAGTGCTACTGCCACCGAAGAGGCCACCGCCTGTCGTTGAGCTGCCAAAGGGCTTTGAGCCGAAGGCGGTATTGTTGTTGGTATTAGCGCCGAAGCCACCTGGAGAGTCAAGTCAGTTTCTAATCCGGGCCTTTTCTTTAGTATATCGATCCACGCGCGAAGTAGGACGTCTCGCAATCGATCGTTCGAGCGCGCAGTATCGAGCAGCCATATCGAGCGAAAAGATTGAAGCCGATGGACCCGCTGTAATCCAACAACGATGGACGCGATGGCAGAGCGCAAACTTTCCACATACCTCCGCCTCCAAAAGGAGAGCTCGAGCTGGCATTGTTGTTGCTTCCAAACATTGTGCTGCCCGTAGTGGCATTGTTGCTCGCGCCAAATATGCTTGAGCCAGTGTTCGTGTTGGAGCCGAAGCCTGAGGCGGGAGGCACGTTAGACACGGTTCGTCGACAAGGCCGTGGCGATGTCGCATTGCGCATCAAAGTAGTCGCGCGGGAAGATTTTTACACGTTTTCAAACAGAGAGGTTTGCTTACCAGAAGTGTTGTTATTAGTCGATCCGAATCCGCCAAAGCCAGTGGACTGGTTGTTGTTGTTGTTGGAGCCAAAGCCCCCGAAACCACCGAAGGACATTATGGGCAGTCCAGCGGGTTGCGCGCGTGTTTCTTCCTAGGTTGATAGCTATGCGCGAAAGAATCGCGTGGGCGCGGGGTAGTTGATAAAAATCGAGGTGCAAGGGAGCTCCCGGAGAGGCAGTTGTTTGTGAGAGCTTCGCGGAAAACGCGCCAAGGAAAGGGCTGCTGGAGCGAGCGCAGCAACGTCTGCGGCGGGCAAGAAAAAAGCAAGGAGAGTGATTAGTGAGGAGAAAGCTCAGACGCGGAGCAGATTAAATAGTAAAATAGGCCGTCATGGAAGTGAAATGCGACGGGCGCGATGAGTTTGGTGGGACAAGCAGAAGTGGTTGCACTTTAGGAGCAAGGCACGTCGACATGACGCTAAGCCGCAGGCGGACGTCACGTGGCTAGTTTTCATGTCTTTTTCCCGCCAGGGCTGCTTCTCTCCGGCCCTAGGGGCTGCGGCGATGACAAAAACTACCGGCGATTGGCGAATTGAACTGTGCGTCTTCTAGGCGTCAGGCGTGGTGCTGAGATGCCTTTTGGATACCTACCGCTGCCTATGGCCGCCTGGCTGCCTGAGGATTCGGAATCTCTCCCCAACTACACAGCCGACTTGCCGAGACCAGTCACACTCGAGTCTCTATGCTGGCCCAGTGTATTCCAGACTCACAGACATAATCAGATCGTAGACACAGAGTGGCTTGCAGCGACAACACAAAGCATCATACGATTTGCTTACCAAATCGTGCTCTGGTCACACTCATCACGTCTCTTGATTCGCCAACGCTACCATAGCCCGTCGGCGTGTCTGCACAGCAACCTGGGCGTCAGATATACAATGTAGTTCGAGGCATTGCTAAGCCCGTGACTAGACAATGAGCCTGTAGAATGCATCACAGCCATGAACCCACTTAGCTTCAGATGACATCCTCTACGACTCTTTGTCTGTGCCAGAAAAACGGTGTCGAGCACCCTTCATATCAGCCCTACCAGGGCCGTCAGCCCAAGGTCCCACCTGCACCAGAAGCAAAGTCGCGCTAAGCTGCAACTAAGCTTCCCACACGTCCACACGCGTCACGCGTTCAGAGCCGCTGTATGCCCTCGCTTCGACTACGAACAAAGAAGAAGTGCAGCAACGCATTTTTGTAGCCGAGACCGCTGCGAGCCCGCCTAAGCTCAACTCTCTCGAACCCACTTGCGCCATCCATTGTTGACTTCATATGTCAACTTGACCCCGGCCGGCGCAACTCCACCACCATCGCCCTCCACACACCTAGAACAATCTGTAAACATCCTAAGCCGCGCTTCTCCACCCGAACGCCGCATATTCTACACTACCCTCTAAACTTCACATATGGCGACATCCTCCAACCCCCTCGGTTCCGGCCCCCGCTATGGCCTCGGCCGTACCGCACCGCCTCCCCAGCCATCTGCGCAGCCCGCCTTCAGCAGTACACCAGCCTACCCACCGAACCCCAAAAACGCCCAACGTCTAGAGTCCGAACGTCTAGAACGCGAGCGCGCCGCCCGCGAGAACGCCCAGCGCATGGAAGCCTCTGGCGCAGCCTCGCTCGCCGAGCTAACAGAGGAACAACGAGAAGAAATCGGCGAAGCCTTCAACCTATTCGACCTAGACAAGGACGGCTACATTGACTACCATGAGTTAAAAGTGGCCATGAAGGCGCTTGGCTTTGATTTGCCCAAACAAGAGATTTTGGCTATACTGCAACAACACGGCTCGCCCGCGCCCTCTGCCCAAAACTCAAAACAACCGTCGCGCCAGCAACAGCAACAGCAACAGCAGCAGCAGTATGCAGCCCCAGGCCGCCAATTGCTTAGTTTCCAGGCATTCCAGACACTCATGGCTCAGAGGATTCTCAGCCGTGATCCAAGAGACGAGATTTTGAGGGCGTTTGAACTGTTCGATGAAGGCGGCAAGGGCACAATCACGCTGCAGGATCTCACAAGAGTGGCCCGGGAGTTGGGTGAGGCCTTGTCGCATGATGAGTTAGTGGCTATGATTGAGGAGTTTGACATGGATAACGACAACGCGATAAGCAGAGAGGAGTTCATTCAAATCTGCATGGGTACTTAGGGGGCGACACACGAATAGCAGCTCTATATCAATGTTTGCAATCTTATAATCCTGCAAGGCGTTCGCGGCGTTGATTGCAATCTCAGTTTGAATTAATGAGCATGTCGTTTGTGATTCGATTTCAAACTTGCTTTATTTGCACCGAGAAACTATGTATTTACAGCTCAGCTCTTCAAGTAGCAGCATGTCGAAAGAAAATCTCAAACTACCAAAAAACATGCTTAATACACACAAGCCCACGTCTACTGTCCGGGCGCGACGAGCTGTCCCTTCTTCGCGGCATCATGTGCCCAGCCTCCTGCCAATGCCTCACCACCGTGCTTCAGTCCGTAGTCCTTTATCCTAGCCTCAAGCTCAGGTCGGAAATGCCTGATGAGACCTTGCAGGGGCCATGCGAACGCCTCACCCAAGGCGCAGATGGTGTGTCCCTCAACCTGCTTGGTCAACTCCTGGAGCATGTCAATCTCACGCTCGCGAGCCTGGCCTTTAGAGAAGCGGTCCATGATCTGGTGCGTCCACTTTGAACCTTCACGGCAAGGTGTGCACTGGCCGCAAGACTCATGGTGGTAGAACTTGGCAAGACGAGTGATGGCACGAACCACATCGGTCGACTTGTCCATGACAATAACAGCCGCGGTACCGAATCCAGACTGGGAGTCCTTAAGGGCGTCAAAGTCCATAAGCTGGTCATCACAGATGTGCTTGGGAAGGATGGGAGTAGAAGAGCCACCAGGAATGACGGCCAAGAGGTTGTCCCAGCCGCCACGAACACCTCCACAGTGCTTCTCGATAAGTTCACGGAGGGGAATAGACATCTCCTCCTCAACCGTGCAAGGGTTGTTCACGTGACCAGAGATAGCGAAGAGCTTGGTGCCTTGGTTACGCTCACGACCGAAGCCGGCAAACCAGCTACCTCCTCTTCGACAGATGGTAGGCGCAACGGCGACAGTCTCGACGTTGGCAACAGTAGATGGGCATCCGAAGAGGCCAACGGCAGCGGGGAACGGGGGCTTAAGACGAGGCTTTCCGGGCTTGCCTTCTAGCGACTCGATGAGAGAGGTCTCCTCACCACACACGTAGGCACCCATCCCTCGGTGAATGTAGACATCGAAGTCATAGCCGGAGCCGCAGGCGTTCTTGCCAATAAGGCCAGCTTGGTATGCCTCCTGGATAGCGCGCTGAAGCACGGTGGCCTCGTGATAGAATTCACCTCTAATGTAGATGTAGGCGGCGGTGGCGTTCATGGCACGGCCGGCAACGAGACAGCCCTCGATGAGCTTGTGGGGGTCTTTGCGCATGATTTCGCGGTCCTTGCAGGTTCCGGGTTCACCCTCATCGGCGTTGACGACAAGGTAGCGAGGTTTGTCATCCTTGTCCCAATCCTTGAAATTCATGAAAGACTACGCATGTCAGTGGCGCCCTGTGTGCCTGTGTTGATTGAACAACATACCCATTTCAGACCAGACGGGAATCCAGCACCACCTCGGCCTCGCAGACCAGAAGCCTTGATCTCAGAAATGATCTATTTCCGTCAGCTCAAGCCGTGTACGCCCGGGGCATATATCGCCATACCCATTCGTGGCCCTTGAGGAGGATCTCCTTGGTCTTGTACCAATCACCATATTTCATAGCGCTTTTCAAGTCGGCGCCATGGTGTCCGTACAAGTTCTGAAAGATCCTGTCCTGGTCCTTCAAGCCACCGTATGTCCTCTTAGGGGGAGCATCCTGGACGGTTGCAAGTGTCCTCCTCTGTGTGCGGTTGGTCGGGGCCGCGGTTGAAAGTCGAGTTGCTGCCGAAGCCGCGGGCAGAGCTCGATGGGCGGCCGCGGTGAGCGCTTTCGGGGCGGGTGCGTGTCGTGCGAGCATCGTGCGTGCGGTTGATGTGTTGTCTCGCGCAATTGATGCTCGGGGGGCCGGCGAGCGGTCGTTGTCGATGCAGGTGGTGGCGGTCGTGAAGTTCCAACTGGATGACCTACCTTTTTCTTGGCATCTCTGATTGGTCCGCGCCACACATCGTTGACATCAATCCATCAGACGGTCCGATTTCGTGACACCCGTAGCCGGACCATCATCAGCACCACTAGACTGCACATGTTCATGGATTTTTGTTAGATTTTTTATTTATGATAGTAAATGCATCATGCGCAGCACACTTTGGGTGCGTTTAGTATGTTCTCAGCAGCAGCATTATCCAAGACTAAAGAGTTGTCGAAGTAACACGACTGTAACGCCTTGTTATGAGTCTCTTCTAACAAATCTACAAACTGTTCCCCTCCGCATGCATTCCACTTGTAGTGCAACAGAAATAGCCTATGAGCCACAAATGTTTCATTTGGTTGCGGGCCCATCCGTGCTGATTCCAACCAATGTGCCATGCATAGCCCATCTGCTCATGCAATACTTACCTGTCCCAAAAATCTTAAGCACAAGTTTAGAATAAGCTGAATCAGGTTTTGACCAAAAACGCATTACCTTTTTTGATTAGTCAGCTAGCAGTAATGTACAGAATTTCCACTGTGTATCGATATATTATCTGGTGTCTAAAACCTTAAGCAGTTTAGGTAACATAATCATGGAATACAAAGAGGCATCAGCTCTGATGTTGTACTGAAGTGCACCCTTGAACCTACTTCTCTTGTGCTCACTATCCGTGGCTAGTCAACAGTTTTCCTTCTTTCTAAATATCCACAACTAGACATGTTTTATTTTATCGCAACCAAAATGCTCTATGTAGTAATAACGGAAATATCTCCAAAAAAATTCGGTGCATAGATTGGACAAAGAAAAAAACGGGAACCGATACCGATATCAAGTCACACCGAGTGTAGCCAGAAATAGAAAGATTCAATCATTGCTGTGTTCCTTATTAATATTTCCGAGTGAGGATTCTGCGAATAGATAACGGTTGCAGCTCAGAACGCAGCATCGCCTTCGAGGTAATCTTCCACTTCATGTAAACAATTCTCGTCATCCGAGTATCTTGCAGAAGTATCAAGCTTCCAAATCTGCTCGTCTAGAAAGTTCTTCGCATGGACTGTCGCAGTGGTTTGCAACACAAGTATTGGTCAACATAAGTTGTGTTGAGCTTTCATCCACACTCGGCGAGAACCCCTACAGAAAAGAACATTCATTTGCAGCCTAAAAGACTATAAGGGTAGTGAGGGCTAACAATTATGGCTGGAAAGGGGTAATTGTCTAGGTTAGTGAAAGGGGTGAGAGCCTTAGGACCTGTGCCGCACCCCTGCATACAAGACTAACTGCATAGCTACATCGATCAGCCTATCATATATAAATCGGCCAGGGCCCTTGAAACTGTTGCCTAGGAAGGACCAAGCTCCTGTTTGCCTTTTTGCCTACAAAGATAGCGTAGCAATGCAAAAACGATTCATTGCTCTAAGCCTACCACCTCAACAAGACTAGGATTCTTGGTGCATATACGGCTTTCATGCCTGTGTTACATACTTAAATTCGACAACCGTTTTTTCTACCCACTGTGTTAACTGTACGTATTCTCTTAGTGTGAGCGCTCTTAAACCAGGCACAGGAAATTTGGACAGCGGAAAAGCTGTAATCATTCATCTTCGAGTCATGCCCCTAGCAAAGCTCTTGGAACTGACCACTTGTGGCGTTCAACAATTGTTCTGCGCCCCGTTCCCCGATAGTTCTATAGTTACACCATATCCTCTAACAGTCTGTGCCCACTGGGCAGGGGCAACATGATCCTAGCCGAAGGATTGGTGAGCGCTAAACACACGCTTTAAGGGGGATATGGTGATAGATTATTGCAAATACTTTTCGCTTATTCTAAGAATGGTGTGACTCAGAGGTTTCACAAGACGCAGGTCACCGTCCTTCAAACACCCCAGATCGGGACCGGTGAAGTTATGAGGAAGATCGGCCATGGCTCCTGGCAGGGTAGCTTGAGGGACAAATCTCATTTCATTCCTTTTCAGCAGGCTCCTTTCTGACGTAAATCTGGGTGACACATTTAAAGGCTATTGCAGAGCTCTACTTTTGGGCTAATCCTGTCAACTTACCTTTCATCATTCACTAGACTCGTCTTATTTGCAGCAATCAAGATGTCGCCAATGACAAAGGCTGAGATTAAAAGCCATCTTCTTAGATCTACAACCAGAAAAGCCAGAATGTTCATGTATACCAACCTCCTTGGTTTACGTAAACTGTCGCAATCCAAATCACGGGCTGGTCCGCCAGCTTACAGTGGTATAGTGAAGGACTTCTACGAAGCGGTCAAAGCAGGGGCTCACCAGCTTTCTAAGAAATACGACTCGTTGATCAAGCTTGATGAGGAGATCAAAACCCAGGAGAACTTCTCAGAAACCATCATCGATGACATCGTCAGAGTATATGGTCCTGTCATCTGGAACGACGGCAGCTCCGGCTTTTTAACCATAACTGATAACGAAGAGGACAATGAGGATGATAAAGTTTACCCACGCCATCTTATCTTCAACAACGAAAGTGATCGCGTAAGGTCAGTAGCAGTCGTCTTTGTAACACCATATTGACATGAACTAACGTATCCTTGCAGCATACGAACGTTCATCTACTGCCTGACACTAGAACGTACGTGTCGCAATATGAGAAGCACAGGTCTCACTTCTGGCGATGATCTCACCATACAAACGGAATTGCTATATGCAGCCCCTCGCGACCTCAGGGCCGGGAATTCGAATGCGACGGCACCAGACCCAGACACCGTATTCGCTAAGCCAACAGAAAACATAACAACTTCGGCGCCTTCGAATGCGAACAATAACAGGCGCTTACAAGAAGTCTATGATCACCAAACACCTGTAGCTCGGATGATTCCCACCATCAACACTGAAGGCGTCTCTTTATCGTCCACCATGCCACAGCCAGACACTGCTACAATCTCCCTCGTAATAAGAAGCAGTTCCACAGATACGGAAGATCACCGCCAGTCGAGCGACACATCACACGCAGATAGTCTATACATGCCAACACGTTCTCTAGATCAAGCCTCAAGTACCAATTCTGGACCGAGGGGAGAGACGCGCCAATTTCGTCTTCTCAGAAAGCGCAGGAGGAGTCTACAAGGAGGAGAAGCAGATACAAACCCTTCAACACAGCAGTCGGCACTATCTACTTTTCGTAGTGTACGCGTAAGGCGCAGAGATTTTTCCGACGGGGTATCCTGTCCAACCTCAACACGCATGGCACCTGAGGCTACTGATATGTCTGAAGGTCAAGGCCTAGGGGACACATGCTCCAATCAGACTATGAGAAGCCAAACAAGTGGTACAGCCTGCGCATTTCAGTCCAATATTCGCACCAACACGAACCGTGGATCTGACAACGATGCCACCGCCGTAGCGAGCATCCCAGTTCAACATCATCGCATCACGGATCCAGATATACACATGTCAGAAGGGAATGTTGACGAAGTTGATTCAGTCGTTGGTTCACCTAGGCCACCGCTAATAGTGGAAGGGCAAGATGAAGACAACGAGCCTATGTTGGTCGTTAAACTGAAGGTCAAGAGCCCAGAAGAAATCCAGCTGAGACGCCAGTATCGCAGACGTTTAGCAATGAAATTACCAAGCGCTTTCGAGATGTCAAATCAACAAACAAAAGTGCTTGAGGAAGTGGTAACATTGATTAAGAGCATCAGAGAAATAGAAAACCCTCTATCTCAGAGCAGCTCTGGCAATAGACATGCGCCGTTTCAGTTAGTGCTCGACCAGTGGCTAGGACTGGTCAACATCTACCTGCGCCTCCGTAAGGATATCGACTTCAACGATGACCTAAGCACATGGGCTACTTATCGCGATTCTCTTGAGTCAGCAGAACGTATTAGGAAAGAACAAATTCTCATTGAGGCTAGTTATGATATGAATGAGTGGAGCTTCGAGCACGGCAATCACAATACGTATGAATGGTCGAGGTGTGCAACAAGTACATTAATGGACATGGCGGAGTGGAAATGGGCTTTGAAGACAGAGGATATCGAAGAGATCAGGAAAAGGTTTGTGAGGTTCAATGAGAGCCTCATTGAGTGGGCAGCTTAGGTTGTTGTTCTCATAGACTACACTCTACAAAAGGAGAATTGCTGTACCAAATGATTTTATTCATGAACATAGAAGACTAAGCGCTAGAATCATGTCTTATAGCTAAGTTAAAAGTCGGTGCGCAAGCTATTCATATGAAACACGTCGCATTATCATGCCATATATCACCATTCAGCCGCGTAGCACTGCTTATGCAATTCAGACGATTACGGTCATCTCACTCGCCTATGTTCGGCGGCTTAATAGTAGCAGTTCTGCCACGTAACTTGGCGCAATGTATGCCGGCTCGGCTCTCAAGTTTAACTGTCCAGTGCGATCTCCCAAAGTATCTTACCGCGCTAGACTCGAGTCAGGTTGCCGCCATATTCTTGCATTATCCCTGTATCTTTTACAATGCGCATTCCATCTTTCTCGATTTCTGTACTTGGCTACGAAATAGAGTTATGTGGACCATGAAACCCAGGTGCGCAGTTTTAAATGCGGGTGTGAATGACCGCTCTATATTAAAACATGATACAATATTTCGGTGGTGCTAGAATACGAGTTGCGCAAATGTCTTGTGCTCTATCGTCTACTGGTCGAACGACACCCATTCTGATAACTCAGTCCTGGAACTCGTACTCGGGAAACAATCTCATTGCTGTCATGGCCTCTGGTCACTGTGCAAGGTATCCTGGATTTCCGAATGGGTCAGACAAAATGGAAAAATAAGCCCCTTTCACGGAATAGCAATGCAAGCTTGTTGTGCGATGAGTTCGTTCGATGAGATGCAGAGGCAATGGGAAAATGCAGTCGCATTATTTAATGCGGTTGTTGAAGGATGTGATTGCTGAAGGGAGACGCAATGCTCAAAACAGGGCACAGTCATATCCGACCATTAGGAAGGAAAAGCAGATCTCGGAGCATTTCGAATGTTTTCCACCGAAAATGATAATGCGCCGTGGCTCTAAACGAACTGCACTGGGTCTTTCCTGGAACGGTCAACTTTGAGCTCGAAAACGTCAAGTCGTTGGTAGCCTCCCACGACATCATGATATTGTTTTCCTTCAATGCAGTCCTCCATGTTCATGTCTGCGTACAGTATACCTTCTTGGGACTGAAGTGCATCTATGTACTGTTTTTCCAAGCCTTCGTACGTAAAACTCCGAAGTGGAGCGCCAGTGGGATCCAGGAAAAAGGTTGCAGCTCGCGGCATGGTACGCAAAGTATCGGTCACAATATCAGGCTGACTCACACCGTCGACAACTGTCTCAACAGCATCTTCCCCTAGGTAACCGGAACATGCGATACCGAAGCACTTAGCCTCGAAGCAGTGCGCCGCTGCGCGTATCTTGTTAGCTGTAAGATTATCGTAGTTAGCACCATGTACGACGTTTGGGCTGGCCTGGTGATTCTCGGTTTCGGCGCTTGCTGCAACCTTTTGCGATGTTCTCGTCGGCCAAATTGCGGGCCAGGTAGAAATGTGCACTTGCTCAGCTTGTGCAATCAAGGAATATCTTGCGAGTGCGTTTGTATTTTCGCCACATATCAGCGTACCGATACGCCCAAATTGCGAATTAGCAACGCGCAGCCCATAACCGTCTCCTGGACTCCAGGTCAATTTCTCGAAGAAAGTTGGAACAAGCTTTCTGTGATGCACAAGCACCTGGCCCTCGGTACCAATCATCAAGTTGGAATTGTAGAGGCAGCCGTTGCTATGGTGGGACTTTTCGCTAAAGCCGATACTGACCAGCACACCGCTTGATCGCGCCGCCTCGCGAACGGCCTCGACTTCTTCACCATCTGCATAAACTGACTCTTGCACCATTCGTTGAAATAGCCAGTGGTTATCGGTCGGTGGCCTTAGCGAGCTCCAAATGGGAAATGCAGAGATGAAGGTTTCAGGAAAGACGACCAAGTTGGCCCCACGCGAGGCTGCCTGCTTGATGAGTGATATGGCCTTTTCCATTGTTCGACGCGCATTAAGAAATACTAGTGATGAGTGGCATGCTGCGGCGCGGAGAATGCTCGTCATGGTGGGCGCTGTTATGGTACAGGAAGCATGGTGCTGGTAACCTGGGCATCTGCTAAGTGGCCCCGCGTTTTATTAGGCGTGCCTCCCCCGCATTGTTTAACAACGAAGCCTTGTCCATTAACTTCCATCATTTCAAAACTCCTTGTTCAGTCTCCTCCCTTATCATAGCTGCCCGCCCACGGAAAAGATGCGAAAGAAGCTGTGAGTCCGACGCGACCGTCAGACAAGTTTTGCTCGGTTATACCAAGGAGCATCGCTCGGCCAATTGTGCTGAAAATATAGCCGTAACACGCCCGTGCCTTGAATGTCGACAGCATATGACTGCCACGATTTATTCCGAAGCTACCAAGATATCCTTTCTCACTTGGTCGGACACGTCATGCAGATGCAGGCCCATCGTAAGGGACTTTGCCACACGGCGATGCCCGACGACCTCGAGAGGATACAAAAAACGAGAGACCAGTAGGACGTACTTCGGCGCACCAGGCGGAGACGCCGAAAGCAGGCTTCCGATGTTTCCTACGGTGGTTTTCCCTTCTTTTTGCACCCGAGCGAGCCGAAAGCGACGATGTTTTCTGCAGACTACTCGCGCTATCTGTACTACTACTTGTAGATTTGGTGCCTGAGAAGAGAGTGCTGACTTATGCGGGGGTGCCAAGCACTCAGCCGCTTCACATCTTACCTGACAGGGTTGTCATTAACATGATGCCGTCCAAACGCTTGGCCTGCTCCACGAGGCATCCTGCTACTGACAGACTGATAGCAAGCAGCCTTATCGGTCCTGGTCATCTCACGCATTGGGAATGTGCAAAGGCGCCTAGGCTTTATCTCGGAGGTGTCTGCTGTTTGCAGTGACTGATTATCTGATTCACCAGCAAGGTAGCCTATCCTCTGAAACAGCTGATACGACCCCACAAGCCATAGAGAACCCACGACGCCAGCAACCAGCCATCTGGATGAAACAAATCACTTGCAGCGATGAATGCGCACAAGGATTGCACGTGTTGTATGAGTCGCATTCTACTTTTCGATGGCGGCCACAGATGACTTCATCCACGCGATTTTTTTTTTCCGAGCACGCAACGCATACTAGGGTCTGCCTATTGCTTGGCCATTAAGTCAAAGAGGAAGGAAGATTACATGGCATTGATCCCGGAGCAAGTGACGTTTTGGAATGTTTCGCGAAGCTTGGCACAGTAATTTCAAGATATCTCAATGATTTTTCCCAAGTCGACCAATCATGCCTCCAACATGGTGGAACCGTTCGGCTCGAGACAAACTCTTCTGGTGGATCTCCCGCCTGCTCGAAGTGACAAACCTGTCACAACACCGCTCGGACCGATACCGTTGCAGCTTCTGGGGCGGCTAATTCATGTCAAACGCCAATGAGGGTGAAGCCGCTTCTGGAACTTCTTGGCAACGCCTACGGGAGATAACCCGATCCACCTTCGAGGTTTGGTAATGATCGTTAATATAAACAAAAATTCTGACGGCCCTTCTGGCATGACGCACACTGGTTTCAAACCGCCTTCTTGGCAGACCATACCAATGGTACCAATCTACGATACACATGATGTAGAGACAGGGATCGGAGAAGAACTTGGAATGCGGGCTGTTGTCCGGTAGAAACAACCTAGTCACAACTTTTTTCCACGCGCCCCTGCAATAATTCCAAGGATACGTACATAGCATAACAAGATATAAGACTCTTGAGCCTCCTGCTATCACTGTACTGCTTTGTCGCAACAGGCCTCACACTCATTCATACTCTTTGACTCCATCACCCAAGATGCGTTTTTCGTTCCTTACATTCGCTACTAGCGCTCTTGCTGCGAGCGTCTTCGTGGAAGAGCCAGATACCGGCATTGATCAGCAACTCGGCGCCTTTGTTCAGAACAAAACTCTGCCTCCGCTGAAGTCTTTGGTTGGCCTCCCTGATTTCCAATGGGTCGGTCGTAATTTCATGAACACCTCTGGCTATACCTACTACCGCAATGGCGCAGCTGGCGAGTGGTCATACCGCAACAACCTCGAGATCTTCTCTCGTTACCGACTTCGCCCACGTGTCCTACGCGACATCACCAACGTTGGAGCATCCCTCCCAACAACCATTCTTGGCCACAACTTCTCGGCTCCTTTCTTTATCTCGCCCTGTGCTCGTGGTGGATATGCAAACCCGGACGGCGAGCTGGGTCTGGTTAAGGGCGCTGCAGACGCCAACATCCTCTACATGGCGTCGCTCTTCTCATCCAAGAGCATTGATGAGATCTACGCCGCTCGCGGCAATAGCTCACAGCAGGTCCTCTTCCAGCAGGTCTACCTGACTGAAGACATGGGTGAGACTCAGAAGCTCTTTAAGAAGATTGAGCAGCTGGGCTCCAAGGCCATCGTTCTGACCGTCGACTCTCCTGGAGATGGTGTCAGGCACCGTGCTGCACGCTACAGTGTCGGATCCGCAGATTCTTCGCTCAGCCTTTTGACCTGGGATCTGTACCAGAAACTCTCCAACATGACTTCCCTCCCCATTATCCCCAAGGGCATTCAAACCGTTGAGGATGCTCGTGAGGCCGTCAAGCAGGGTGCAAAGGCCATCTTCCTCTCCAACCACGGCGGCCGTCAGTCCGACACCTCGCCCTCTTCCCTTCAGGTCGCGCTCGAGATCCACCAAGAGGCCCCTGAAATCTTCAAGCAGATTGAGGTTTATGCCGACGGCGGTGTACGCTACGGCACTGATATCTTGAAGCTCCTTGCTCTTGGTGTTAGGGCCGTCGGCGTTGGCAGGCCTTTCATGTTTGCCAACATCTACGGCGCCGAGGGTGTTGCAAGGGCTGCTGAGATGCTCAAGTATGAGCTTCTGAACGATGCAGCTAACGTCGGTATTCCTGATATCAAGAAGATCGGACCCGAGTATGTCAGCTGGAAGTCTGCCAACCCTTGGGTTGGTAACAGTGAGCTTTAGATGAGGTGTGCATTGTTCCTCTCTTGGCTATACACAATATGCCCCTTCATTTCTTTTCTGTATATACTGTTTTGTTCTTTGTATAGATTGTCACCATTTAGATGTACCAACAATTTGCGCATTCACCTGATCGTATAAATCAAGCTTTGTTGATGATCATGCACGCGATTTTATGAAAATGATTTGTGCTGAGTAAAGTAGAATAGTAGCGAAATGTGCTGGAAATTACTATAATAGCACACTTATACTGTCGTAAAATGAGGCTATTTTTGAGCGCTGTCCTGAAAGCTTTCGACATGCATAAGCGAACAGTCTCAGCCGCACCTCAGCCGCGTTCCGTTGTGCTATGAGGCTGAACAGTAGCCAATCGTACCCCAGTGGCACTTGAGCTGCACAAAGCCCATGGTTTTGCCCCGCGATTACCGGTCGGTCTGGAATGGCCCGAGTACTGTGCGGCCATCTAGACATTTCGTGAGCCAGTCCATGGTTGTCTTACACTGGAGGCAGAGTAGTGACGCAACACAATCAGCACGCACCACTTATTAATGGGCGAGAAGCCAAATACTACCAAGCAGTCAAGCAGTCAATCCTCACATGCCGCCAGCGCGTGATTTTGCGGCGCTGGCGCAGGCCACGAACTCCGTTACACAGGTTCTCGAGGTAGGCACCCAAGCATGTCTCGCTGTTAAGCAGACTGCGTTCTCAATAACAAAATATCTTAACTCAACGAGATAATTTACCGCCCACTAATTCCAGCAGCGCTTATCAGTGGACATCCAACACATTCTCGTCACGATAGCAACGCTGCCATATTATCGTCTTTACCATTTCAACACCATCGATCCACTCCAGAAAATCGCCCACCTCGCCTCGTCCCCTTCAGATGCCAAAAAGCTCCACCATGCACTCTCATCGTGGCGAGAGCGCAAACTACGAGAACTACAATTCACCACCATTTCTGTAAGCAAGCCCCCTTACCTCTGCACCACAAAGGAAAGAAAAATACAGGCAAGGAAAAAGGATACACACAATCCCATAACTGAGACAATGCCATGCACAACATTAGTGTACCGTCCTCGCCGCCGCCGTCATCGGCGCCTTCTCATGGACCACCCTCGCAGACGCCTACTGGCTAACCCACGGCTTCTGGCACATGAGCCTGATTCTTGCTATCCTGGGTATTCTGCTGTCCGCCTCTGAAGTCACCGTGCTAGATGTACTGGGTCCACTGCCACTACTACCCTCATCGTCACACGCACAGCACCTATCAGACATGGACGGCATGGTCAACAAGTACCGGCCGCTGCTGTTATCCCCCGCGACAGCATCGACGGCGTGTCCGAGTGCGCAGCGCTACGCGCCAAGGCGCAAGATGGTGTTTACGTGGCAGGCGCCAGTCATGTTCATGTCATATTCTGTCTGCGCGTTCCTGGGCGGTCTGACAATTTTGGTGTGCTCGCCGTTTATACGCGGTGAGGAGTGGGGGAGCGGGCATAATGTATGTGGTCCCCACAGCCCTGGTACAACTTTATGCAGGGATTCATGAGAGGGAGACTTGCTAATGTAGATGCAGATTGCTGTCATGTATCTTACTGCGTTTGCAGGAGGTGTTACGGCATTTGTCTTTTGTTCGTTTTGGGTGTATCATTATGTGGATACAGAGCACGATGGGTATAATCGTGAGGCGCATCACGAGGTTGGGGCTTAACATGTGTTTCTGATTGATTAGTAGAACTCAGAGTGTGTTTGACATTCCTAATGAGTTAAGCAGTCCCATCCCTTGCTGGACGTTTGAGTCGTCTCACGTGCTAAAACTTGGATGGCTGTCTTATGTCCATTGCTCATGAAATTTTGGCATGAAATATGTATCATGGCTCCCCGTTTTTGATAAAAAGTATAAACACGAAGAAGAATCGCCCATCATCGCGGCAGGCGCTAATCTCGCCAATAAAAACGCCATATCACTCCCTCATGACCATCATTTCAACATCACTTTCATCAGCAGCTGCGCTCGTCTAATTAAGCCCAACCGCGATAGCAGCGAGGGCCCAGTCCATGAATCCTGCATTGGTGTCCAAGATGTTTTGGTTGAACTCAGTGAGTGTTGGGTAGAAGTTTGTGGCATAACCGAATTCCATAGTGACTAGAACGCACAAGATCAGTATTCATGTATCATGAGTAAGGGGAAGGAGTCGTAAACTTACAGCCATGAACCTTGTTGGCACCGGATATGGCGTACGTGCGGCTGGCGGCGTAGTCATCCGAGGCACCGGATGTAGCGTAGAGACCAACGGATTGCATGGAAGTGTATGAGCGTCCACCTACTGCGGCCACTGTGGAAAACAAGAGTCAGTCTCAGTGGCTTCAGAGAAGCAAGTGATGTATGTAACTTACTAGCAGCAGCCGTCTTGGCAGCAACACTCTTGATATTGGAGGCATCGGCCGAGGGGATGTACTCCTTGTACGTGGAATCGCCGATACGGCCTCTCTTTCCATCGTAGGCGCTGTTGAGGAAGTTCATGGCGGTGTTTGTGCTCTGCAGCTCGTCATCGCCCCAGTTGTACAGGATGTCTCCGGTGGCCGAGTGGATGTCCATGAACCAGCGAATGTTGGGGAAACTGCTGTAGATGCTCACGTGGTTCTTGGTCTCAGACTCGGAGGCTGCAGCAGTGCCGTAGAAGGCTTCCGAGCTGGGTGAGCGGGATGCAGGTGACGTCGAGGGGTCAAAGAACTTGGGGAAGTTCCAAAGGAAATCAAAGTTGCGATTGATATCCACGCCAACGGATGCACCGCTTGAGCCAGACTTTGTGTTGCGGTTCTTGCGCCATAGGGAGCCAGACGACTGGTCGTAGGCCACTCCATCAGGGTTCACAAGAGGGAAGAAGACGATACCGGCAGCAAGGACGCTCTTGACTTGGGCGTTGGTGTAGGTCTTCCTGCCGTATGTAAGACCAGTTCCGGCCTTGTTTGCAGCAAGTAAGTCGGAGATCCAGTAGATGAGCTGATCTGGGCCGCCCCGCTCACGTGCGTGCATGCCAGCGCTCATGTACAGCTTGTACGCGGACTTGTCCGTACCAGCACCAACGTATCCAGCGACTTGTGTTGCCCCCTGGAAGGTTTTGTATGGCAGCGTAACGGTGCTGATGCCATAACCGTTGACGAGACCCTTGATTGCAGAGCTGATCTCGTTGACATTCATGATGGAGCTGATTGTTGATCCCGATGCTTTTGTGCCGAGACCAGATGGGGTTACAGCACCACCCTGCCATCGGTCGCCAGAGCCGATTGGTGCATCAGCAGCCCTCTTGCTAAGATCTCGACGGTGCAGAGAGATTTCCTCTGAGTTCTCATATTCCTTGGTCAGGTGGGCGATTTGCTCCTCAGTCAGCAGAGCGTGGAGCTCAAAGTGGCCATCCTGGTGTGGAACAGCCTTTGGTCGGCAGCCCAGATCGTACGTGCCATTGTTCACGATATCCAAGAAGTGAGCGGGCGTGGGTGCTTTGAAATGAACCGGAAGAAGACTGCCAAGTACAGTTGTACTCTGGAGAATAAGTGCTGAAGCGAGAGCGTACTTCATGTTGAAATTGGTTCTTTTTTCAACTAAAGAAAAAGCGAAAGTGTATTAGAAGACAAGGAATGAAGTGTACCTCTTCTCTGCTGATTCTTGCAGAAAAGAAGCTCCCTTTTACGCTTCTCTTGCCCCCATGTTACAATGATCGACCTTCTTCTAACGGTTGTGATATCATACCCCCAGGCTTAGTTGCGCCGACATGGTGATGGTGTGGTCGGCCTATGATTGGCCGTCGACGTGAATTGGTTTCGGGCGCTAGTATCATCTCCTTCTTCTTCTGTCTCTCCTCCGCAGAAACCCCTGATGCACCTGCCCGGGACGATCAAGTAGATCCTAGACTGCGTCGTGACTAGGGCTGAGCTGGTCCTTGTGAGCTGCTTCGTTGATAAGATAAATTGGGGTGCGATGAAAAGCAAGTGTTTCGGGGCAAAGCTTAAACTCAGATGCGCAGCTGCTAACGCACACCGGTTATCTGCGACTTGGCGCTCCAATGCGGTAACAGAATGGTCGAGCAGTATTTCCAGAATCATGCAACAATGCCGCCAGCATATTCGATATGATAAAATATGCTGTAGGAGGCGATGAACACAGAAGGTACGAAGCAGCCATCGGCGGGTGACCGGTGCCCCCTATGATTATCTCGAAATCGCAGACAGCTCTGCCGCACTCGAAACATGCTTTCTTTTGTTGAACATGTCATTTCAGGGGATGCTGATGGCGTGCAGGCTGGGTGTCAGGCGGACGAGTCGCGAAGCGGTCATTCCAAGGTAGTACGAGGGTGCAAGGGAACGGATCCTGGGAGTGCGTCGCTGCCAAGACCGTCCACGTGTCCCGGGACTTCGTAGCGGAGAAAGTCGCCCAGCTACTGCTCCCACCTGCGTAAATAGGTAACACCGCACATTGGCGCCAAGACTGCATTGGACATGGACGTGGTTCATTCAATACATACATACAACTCATAACATCATGACTCGGAAATCGTCAAGTCGTGTGCGCCATCATCTAGTGCGTGCCCCCCATTGCAAGTCTAAGAATCGAAAATCGCCCCGTACGCCGGTATCCCTCTCTTCTCCATATCGAAGACAATCTGTCTTGTAAAGCGCTTGTTGCTAATCACTAGCACCGCCTCTGCCCCGCTCTCCTTGTATAGATTATACGTCAAAAGGCTCATATCTGGCTTTCCGGACATGCGCGTGTTGTGAATGATGGCCCTTGGGTCTCTCTGGAGCACGTCCTCGACCATGGCCTTGCCGAATGTCGCCTCATGGTTAGGCGCCGTCCAGAGGATGCGCATAGCGATGTGTTGGTACGGGAAAATAGAAAGACACGGGCCGATGCCGGATCCCGTAGCCACGATGACCACGCTCTTGAACAGTGTTGCGATGCGCAGGACTCCGGAGGTGGGGATCCCGCGTCTCCAAATGTGCGTTGGCGCAGAATCAATCATGTGACCCGTGAAATCTCCAGCCCGGCTAACAATCACCGAGTAGCCATCATTTGGTCCGTTGGTGATTGTGGCAAAGCCGTGCCAGTCTCCCAGTGGATGTTGCGCAAGGCGAATGCCTTTGCCTGGACCGAGATTTGAGTTGAAGTGTAGCCGGACAGCGTGAGACGAGAGAACTTCCGGTATGACCGCAACCCGTCGAAGGAACAACCAGGGGAAGATGATCGCAAAGGTAGCGATTGCGATGAGCCATAGCGAGGGATTCCTTACAAAGGCCTCCGAAGCTGACAGACCTGCTGGACGACCCATCTCTGCGGTGGACAAGCCGAGAAGTACCCAGTAGAGAATAAGCACTGTCCATCCACCAAAGCGATGCAACCCCTCCCACAAGTCGTGGTATCGATTGCGGAGGTATGGGTGCGACATCGAGGTCATCGTTAGCAGCAAGACCATGATGAAGTAAGACAGTACCACTGGCGCCAACGAGAGGGATCTCTCATCGGCACTCTTTGCCAAATCAAGGCTCGCCCCGACAACAAAAATGACAAACCATATGAGCGCGGCGATTGCGCATCCCACATGAATGCCGCCAATGTGGAAAACATTTGCGCATATGCACCTTATCCTAAGCGGTACCCATGTGGGGACCGATGAGAAAACTTTGAACAGTAGATTGATGACTGGCTCCGAACGTATCAAGATTGCGGCGCAGAGGTTTGCCGCAGTGGCATTTGCGACCGAGGTGAGAGGATATGTCTTGTTCTTGATGTTGTCGTAAAGAAGCCAGCATGCAACTGCAATGTTGGTCAGGACGACTGGAAGCAGCAGCCAGCGATATGCAATCAAGCCACGATGCCGTACCCAGGCCTGTGTCTGTGATATCTTGGGTTGTGGTAGTGCAGTCAGTGTCTCGTACGGCTCAGGACTTTCGCTTGCCGAGCGACGCTCGATACTCTTGGTCAGGAATCCCTTTTCAAGATCGAAATCTTGCGAAAGAGCTCGCGGGTTGTGATGAACGATGGCGGCCAGAGGGGCCTCGACTTTCTTGGGCTCTTCGGAGACATCGACGCCTGAGTCCACTCGCATATGGCCCTTCTTAGTTGCCTCAACTTCTGATTTAACAGAGCTTCTTTCTGCTGCGAGCGCCGTAAGTTGCGCCTTGTCGACTTTGCCGTTGGGGTTTAGCGGAATGTCGTCGACGCGGAACCACCGTTCCGGCACCGAGTAGTAGGGCAGTTGTTTTCGGAGGAAAGTGTCAATCTCCTTTTCGTCGACCGGGGTGGATGAGGCGTAGAAGCCATGGAGGACTCCGTCGATTACTAGAGACGCGCCTCGTGTGACTCCAGGGAATTGCTGCGATGGGCTGTTAGCAAGAGAGATGGATTGATATGAAAGATTGCTTACCTCGATGACGGTAGTAATGCCGTCAAGTTCCACACGAAAGCCCTACAAGAAGGTCAACACAACTCCTTGAATAACGACCAGGGTGTTGGACGTACCTTGATCTTTACTTGATCATCCATTCGCCCGAATGAGTCTAGGGAGCCGTCGGCTCGCCAGCAAACGATGTTACCAAAATTGTACATCATGGAGCTGATATGTTGTTAGCACGTTTCCTAAGAGGGGGAGAAGTTACTCACCCATCGTTTGCAAACTTGTCGAGTTGGAACTTCTCCGCAGTAGTCAGGGGCAGATTGATGTAGCCTTTTGCCACGCCTCTACCTCCAACCCACAGTGTTCCCTTCTGTCCTACTGGTACAGGCTCACCATGATCGTCCAGCACATAACATCGTGTGTTTGGAAGCGGCCGACCGATTGACAGGTGCTCTCCTTTGACATGTCGATGTGCGGATAGCAAAAACGTTTCTGTGGAACCAAGTAGATTGTAAAAATCTCTTCCTTGAGCCCACTCATCGGCAAGACTAATTTTGTGTTAGTATACTACTGAATTCAAGCATCCATGATACACTCACGCTTGTGGGCATGCTTCACCTGCTACAGCGAGCGTCTTAATGTTTGGGTATTTTTGTTGGTCGTACTTGGAGAGGATGGATGGGGTGCATATCAGTGTATCGATCTGCGCCGCTAGTTAATTTGACGTTGGCTAGGAGAAGTAACTATCCCGACTGACCTGTTTTAGTGTTGCGTGCCAGTCAGATCCCCGGAGGTACAGGGTTCCGCCATTCATCAAACAACCCAACATCTCCCATGCTCCTATAGCATGTTTAGCATAAAGACCACAAATCCTCTAAGCGTTGGCTAGCTTACCCATGGCGAAAGAGATGCTCAAGACTTGCCCAACCTTTGAGCCAACAGTGATTCCTAACTTTCCAGGCTCTGAAAGAAGCGCACTGGTCTTCGTGCCGTGTCTAACATCGACGCCCTTAGGAACGCCAGTGCTTCCTTTGGCAATGATCAGCTGGTGGATAATGTTGAAGCGCTTAGCCACACTTACCCGATGTGTACATGGCGTAAACACCATCCTCTGCGGTGACTTGGATATTCGGTCTGAATGGGGAGTAGAAGGCTCCAGTGGTCATATTCAGCTCCAAGACGATGGCTTCTGAGCTTGAAAACTGCTTCACCCGATCCCAGTACCTAGGAAGGCACAATATGAATCGTGACTCTGTGTCTTCGAAGATGTGTTTTAGGGCCTGGTCGGAGGCAACACCTCCGTCGATTGGAACATATTGGCATCCAGCTTTCAGGACAGCCAGAAAGCCAATGAGCATCTCGATCGACCTTTGCACGACGAGACATACTCTTTGCTTTGGGCGAAGTCCTGAGCCGATGAGATGATGTGCGAGACGGTTGGCTGCGAGGTCCAGTTGCAGGTAGGTGATGCTTTGGCCTTCGTGTACAGCGGCCACAACTGCAGGATGTTCGTCGACAATGCGTTCGAAGGCTTCGTGTACGGTTGCGGGAGTAACCGATAGCGTTGGTCCGGACCCGAAAGTAGAGATCAAGGTTTGATCTTCAAGAGAAAGACCGGATATACCGTGGAACATGTTTGGCTCCTGCATGTTACCGACATGCAACGAGATGATGATGTGCAGAAGTAGGGGAAAGTATTTTAAATCCTGGTAGACTAAGCAGACTATATCAATGTTAAAAACGCGTGATCAGGGCACCAGCTCAGCAGATGGCGGGATGCGGTGTGGTAGCGCATGTCAAAAAACGGTGCGATGTGCGCTTATTCGCCCATGACTTATAGAAATGCGGTATGTAGCAAAAATATCGAATGCCGATTTACGGTCTAGTGACTCGACGAACGCCGCATGGCTGCATCTCGGCCCTCCCGTGTTGCATTCTTCTTCAGCGCGCCTCTTGGATCCCACTGTTTGCTAGAGGCTTGACGCTGATTTGCTCGATTACCCCATTCAATTCACATGTCGATACACCACCATATCTCGGTGGCTGCTCTCGGTTTAGAGTGGGATCGTCAAACGTGAATATGGCTGGTTTACCGTCACGACCTGCAGTCTGCATGACAGCACCTCCGTGCCACCCTGGACTCGATGATCATCGAGCATACGGCTAGACACACCAAATCAGGATGTAAATCTTCAACAAGTATCCAGTTGATGCTCGTTGATATACCATTCTTTTTCTTTCGTGTCAAGGAGGGTGTGTGATCTGCAGTGTTTCCAGCTATCACTCTCGGAACTGGCTACCGAGGCACTGGAAAGGCAATGGCTGGTGCGTGCCACTGATCAACTTTGCACAATTGTGCATTTTCATGGCGTGAGTATGCCATGGAACCCCGGGAAACTGGTCCGCGAGTGTGGACGGCTGGCCGATCCTGTGGAGAAGTAGTATATAGACCTAGTATCGGTTGCATGATTGCCGACACATAACTGGTGACTTGCCCGCAGTGTTTTCTAAGCTCAGCAATATCGTATACAAGTCCGATTGGCTATGTGAGAATGCGGCGTACAGCTAGTTGGTGAAGATACTGTCCACGATGCTGGCTTCCGAATGCAGGAGATGGGCCGACTGGAATGACGGGTTCAAATGGAAGACGGAGCACTACGGCGCACCATGCACACTCGATCGTTGTAACTGGAAGCCTTGCCGACTGGCCTAATGTAGCCAAGTGCAGAACTGCTTCGAGAACGAAGTCTAGCGAGACGCTGCTGACTGCTTTGGTTGACACTTTGGAAAGACACTGGCCTGAACAGAACCGGTTTGACCTCATTTTGCGCACAAAGGTAGTGGACAATGTAGCTTCCACGGGCAGCAATAGCCAGCGTTCTCGTCACCCCACTGCAAAGTCTGGTTGTCGAAGGAAGCTCGGCAAAGCCATTGGAGCGTAGACTGTGGCCTAGTAAGGACAGTAATTTGTTTGCACCCGCTCGGCACGGCTCGCTTGTTACCAACAGGTGCACCCAAGCGGCAGTAGTTCGCCCGATTCTGTCGGCCAGCCGGGCCAGATGGGTGTGCATGCGGCTGGTGGGTTTCTAGAAATTCTTTCATGGCTTATTCCTTTTTGCTGCCAGCGCCTCATCTTTGGTGATGAGCAGGTTAGGAAAAGGCATGGACAAGCGAGCCTGGCTTGCCTGGTGTTGGGTAAGCAGTGTGGACGTGTGGACAGCGTCAGTCAGCTGCGAGGGCGAGTAGCGCTTGACCGGCAGGAGCCTGCTTGCTGCGCTGGCCATGCAGCTCGAGTATAGCGCTTGATCAACACGAAGTCGTCGGCCTTGGAGCGTGTGCGCGACAAGATTTAGACGCCTCGGCGTCCGGAAGTGGCTTGAGTTAGTGCCAGTGGATGCTGCCGGTGGGAGAGTCTAAGCTGGAAGCGCGGGAAGAGTGGCAGCCCTAGGCGTTGGGGCGGGTCGGCGGTGCAATGGGAAGAGAAAATACCTCGTAGCGCGTCTCGACACGAAGGCCGTGGCCGAGACCGGGCCCAGCATGCGGTTGCCCGTGGTCCGTACAGGCGCGGCGATGGGTCGACGACATTGCTGGGAGCGGCCAAGTCGAGTAGAGAGTAGCTCGGCAGGGTCCCAGCAAGACACGTGTAGTGGGTTGCCGATCGAACACTCATCCCTCTGGAGATCTGCAAATCCCGCAATATCCACTAGTTCGCATCAAGCCTCACTGCCTGGCGACACAAGACCAGCCACCTCCAATTCCTCAGGCAATGCCCGCTGGCGGCTAATCGCTGGCGTCTACTAGCCGGCGACACATCGTACCATCGCGCGTCTGGCCTCATCTTGCGCCCACGAGCCATCGCATCTATATCCAGATGCAACCACTGTCCCCGAACGCGCACGCCTACGCTCAACTATACCCCCTCGCCAGCCAGCCATCTGGGCCCACATATTCCGGCCTCAAAGCGTCAGCTAAAAATCTTCCATCCATTTACGGCACCCTCTCCATTGCCGGAATAGTCGGTGAAGTGGACAGCCACTCACGTGATAGGCCAGTGTGGCCTGCATGGGTCCATCCTCTACTACGGTATCGACATGCCCTGACTTGGCGAATCCGATGCTTTTACCGTGCAGGGTATCATTACCCCGCTTTAGTGTCGACACCTAGCCCATGCGGCTCTTGGTAGAAACTTTATTCCCTCTTGCTGTCCACCTTGTACGACGGTGAAGGACAAGCCAGCTCCCACCTACTAGCTAGACGAGTCAGCATGACACACTCCTCGTGCTCGCGCTTGACAGCACTCTGGGTTATTGCGACATCTAGACGCGCTGGTGACGGTGGCTTGCCTGGAGTACATGCAGGTGTACATACATAATCGTGGATATGCCGGCTCCACGGGCCTATTCCAATTGGAGGCGTTAGCACTCTCGTCAATGTCATCACCTCCACATCTGCGCGCTGTCCGTACATGGATAGTATGCGTCCCCATCACGGCATGGATCACTTGGAGCAGCTGAAGTCGAGCCAACGTGGGTCATTATTGCGCGTCCTTGCAGCAATTGCCGGCGCCAGGTGGTGGATGAGTGGTGGTGTCCCTTGCATTTTGCAACCCTCCCCGGGTTCTGTTCGGCGGTACTCGTACACGTATCTAAGGCCCTACATCACTGGCTATCACCAGCAAGCGCGCCAGGGCCTAGACGTTCAGGACGGGTGGTCATCCAATCGAGAACCCTGGTCCGGATCTTTCCCGGATTAGTCTGGTAGTCGCCGACTTGGTACCAGCCCCCAGATACATGTCTCTTCGTAAGCCACTGCAGTCTCCTACTGGCTTGCAGTCCATAGTGTAGAGATAGCAGTGCCTTCTGCCGTCATGAATCAGCCAAACCCCATGCGATCCGGATCCGCGCGGACCCTGTATGGAGTGCACAACTATTAGGATAATTCTCCGTTCTGTTCGCGAACATAGCGACCATAACGGCCTTCTCGCCCGCTCTGGTGACCTGGGTATACGCTCGGTTCAGCCCCAGTATCTACTTTCATCACTTTATTGTCATTGATTGCTTTTGGCTCTCTTGAAAATTTGCCATGGAGACGAAGCCGTCTCTCTCATGCCGAATCTCCACTCTAGAGCTGATCGCTGAAGATTTCGTCCTATAGGAGTGAACCGCAGCTAAGCATGTGGGGAGGCGTCTTCCACTTGCGGAAGATTGCCACAACAACAGCCCAATATCCTCGATCGTCTGAAAAAAGATGGTGTGCGGTCAAAAATGTGCACAAAGATGTGTCTGCTGCTGACGCACAAGCACACCTATTGGTAAGTGTGGGGGCGGACATTGCCCTTGGCTGCACGTGCGGGTGAAAGCGGCGCATGCACGCCACGAATGCACACGATATTTTCTTTTTTCCTAGAAAGTTACATGCAGAAGGGCCCAGTGACCTTACTCTGGCTGGGTGCAGAAATGGTACAGAGGAAAGATCTCCTTCAAGTGATCACACCGAGCTAAGCGGTAGTTCAAGACAACGAACGCATGACTGAGCAAGCACAGCTTTTTGTCTCAGAGACTAACCTATCACATGGGACCTCAGGATTTTTCCTAAACCACTTTGAACTCGAATGGATCAGAGATGTCCAGAAGCATGCGCTCACTGCCTCCGTTCCATCTCGCTTCCTTATCTTTTTCTTTCCCGGCCAGTAACTTCTCCTTCGTCCCTCTCCTCCACTTTGAAAAGGCTTCAAGTAATTTCTTACTGGCCTTTCCCGTATATGATTGGCCGCTTTTGAGTTGCTCCAGCTCGCCACCATTCGAAGTCTCCTCATCAAACTTTTCCAGCCAAAATGTCCTCTCAAACGATATGTTGGGTTTGAGCTCCTCGAACATGTCATCTGAAGGGAATGACTCCTTACCCTCGAAACAACCTATACTATGTGGCCATTCTGCCTCTCCTCCTTCCTCATCAACGATGTGTACAATTTCTTCCAAGCCGTGTAGCTCCTTGAGTGGTGTCTTGTGCAGACAGACTGTGATAGCCTTTGCGTCATGCAATACAACCTGGAGCTTCACTCCAAAGCGGGGCTCGCCACTCATATGACAGGCCTCCGCTGTTGGCGACAGTGATATGGAGAGCTGCGGTGGAGCTGCAGTGTTGTCAAGCACATTAAGCTTGATTGGTCGTGGCAAGAGACGCACTGGCAGACGCTCGGAAGAGTCTTGTCGATCTTCTCCACGATGAGCATAAGGGAATTCTCCATTATCCCGCCAACTCATGTCATATTTGTGACCTGGTGTGAGCAGATGCGTCCACGAATCGTCACACGAATCAATCTTTAGATCAAGCCAGCGATTCCGCGCTCCAGCTTTCACGAGCAATTCACCAGGCTCCCTTTTACTAGAAGGCACAGAGATCTTCGTGTTCGTGTCCATGTCGAGAAGGTCAAAGAGGCCTCCTTGTAAGGCTAATAGTGGGCTGAAAGTGTTTGTCGATGCACAGTAGCCTGGAATAACCAAAGTGGCAGCATGCGTGGCATCATGCATTTGGACTAGTAAAGTTGGTGTGGCACCTGAAATTCCTTTGCGGCCAAGTTGAAAGGAAACGCTGCCGTTTAGATAAAGCGATATGATAGGGCAGTTGGCCATTTTATGATGTACCCAGATTATTTTGGGGGATTTTGGCTGTTTGATGGATGTGCAGGTCTTTCCAAGTCTTTCTTTTATTGATATAGGGAAAAGTAGACCCAAGGCTTTTGGTTTGTCAGTGACAGCTTGACATGGTGAGGCTGTAAGAGAGTCGACTCTTTAGCGAGCGACGTCATATTATGCAAATCCCCATCTCACCAATCACGTAGAGCAATACCTGGGGCTGAAACAAGGCGCAAGCCGGGCAATTAACCTTACATGATATGGTGCTTATCTTCTCGCTAATCTCAACCATCCATGGGATTAGTGCTGGCCTTATAGGTAGTGGGGAAACACCTTTTCGCGGCGTGTTTTCCCCTCATCATATCTTTCTTCGCGTCTACGGGATGCTAACATAGAATTTTAGATTTGGAATTCTACAGAATAAACACAGTTCGGTAAATGTCGCATCAGCTTCACTCGTGCCAGGATAAATGAGCATCCGCCCCATGAAACTCTCTGGATCTTGTTTGTCCCAATTAATCACATATAGCCTCACTTAAGCCTTCGCGTAATTTTTTTACCGCTACATGCTATAGTCGAAACCCACGTAGAATTGATTCCCAGTCCCGGAGAAAAGAGTTTCGACTGATCTTCTATCCGCACGTCATTCTTTATGCTACCGCGTTGATTAAAGCTCTACACATTTGAAGCCGAAGCACTTCCCACGACTCAAAGAATTACGGGCGAAGGCACCTTTATTAAGTTTTTACATGGAAGAGAAATTCTCAGCAAGAATCTAAGAGACGTACATATTCTCAGTATTGAGCGAACGTTTTGACAGCCTAATGCATGCCATGATCAAGCCTACTACTATTCTACTCCAAGGCGTATTTGCTCTGATGCATGGACACTGCTCAGCCTTCCAGAGATGATGCAATGAACCCGAAATGGCCTGACTCCAACCCTGTAACTGATGAACCTACGAGCGGCGCTTGTGAATGCACTGAGAATGCTTGATCTCCCAATTCGCCAGGGCGCTGTGCGTATGCGACTTGCTAGTCACTTGTGTGGCTCTGTTGTACAAGCAGGTACGCTTGCTATGTCATCTAGGTACTCCTTTTTGACCGCTATATCGGTTGTCGTTCATGCGCAGCGATTGGGGGTCACTGAGGGATAGCTTAAACCCATCCCCCGTAGCTTCATTGCTTCTCGGATCGACTTCTCGTAGATATTATCTCCAATGAACAAATACTAACCAAAACGTACATTGCAAACCCTTCTTGGGGCTTTATATTACTCGTTGTAACAGCTTTCAGACATATTAAAAGGATTCCTCTCTAAGCCAAATTATGACTCAAGCTTGAATCCCCCAGGACATCCCTTTTGGAACAAGCCATTGGGATCGACCTCTCTACTGACTCTCCGAAGAAAATTCAAATTCTCCTCACCGTACCCGTCAAACGGCTTCTGCCACTTTGCGCAGTAATTCAAATACCGATACCTATGCTGTGTTCCCTTCTTTCTTGCAAAAGCATCTATCTGCTCAATTGCGTCTCTCGTGATGTTTTGCACCATCTCATCATCTTTGCTCAAGGCCCAATTGAGTGTGAAACTAACAATTACCAAAGGCTCATCATCACCTTCATCCAGTCCCATCGGGTTGCCGTCGCCCTTGCGCATCCAGGATGGAAGTAAAGGCTGAAGTACAAGTGTCCAACTCATCCCCTTGATGTTATGCTGCCGGACCTTCTTGATAGCATCGCAGTATGCTGTGTGCGCTGCGAAGATTGTGTCCTTGTCATTCTTTATTGTTGTTGTGGCGAACTCCTGACGGCGATGCGAGGGATTCAAGGCATTCAACTCGTCCGTTGCGTTGCTCAAGGTCTTCACTTTGCACGTACTCCAGATGCGCCATATACTTTTGAAACTGGAACTGAGCCATACGGCTGGCCATCCTGGGTCCGTAATGTCAGGTAGTGTCTTCACGATGTTCACTGCTATAACTTGGATGCCGAGAGCCTGGACATAGCTGAAACAGGTCAACGGACCAGCAGCATGAGGATCGAAACATTGGCCTACTTCGCCGGACACGGGTCGCGAGACAACGGAGTGAAACGCATTCAGGACATCTGGCGCTTTCCAAGACAGATAGTAGACGAAGCCGCTCCATACGTGCGTGCACGCGAAAGTTCGAGCAGTAAACCGTGTTACGATACCGAAGTTGTTTCCCCCGCCTTTAAGTGCGCGCCAAAGATCTGCGTTATTCTGCTGCGATGCCGTGACGACAGATCCATCTGCAAGCACCACTTCATATTCGATAATGTTGCTGCAGACGAACCCGTGCTCAGGTGAGAAGAAAGAAAGGCCTCCGCCGAGCGTCAGTCCGGCTACACCAACAGCAGAGTTTCTCCCTCCTACAACGGCAAGACCATCTTTCTCTAGGGTTGCATAAACATCGATCCATCGACAACCTGCACCAATGGTGGCACTCTTCTTGTTCTCTGCAAGGACGACCTCATTAAACAGGCTGAGATTGATGAGTACCCCGCCTGTGATACTTGAAGCGCCAGCCACAGTGGAGTGACCTCCTCCGCGAACCGCAAAAACAGGTTCCAAGTCCTCTTTCGAGTCTCGAGATTGCCGACTTCTTCGATCAAACTCTTGTCTCAGTATCTTGACTGCCTGTGCCAACTCCCACACATTACGTGGTCGCACCACACACGATGGTTGTACTTCGCATGCCTTCTGGTCCCAATACGCATTCATAGATGTCGCAAACTCGTCTGGAGTATCCGGCGTGATGACGATGTGCGGAATGGTTGCGACGAGTCTGCTTCTCAGCTGGCGTGCAGACGCACTCAACCCGTCGTCATGCCTCACGCGACCCGGCTTTTCGGCGTGTGCATCACGCTCGAGTTGAGATGTCTGCTTACTCAAACGCTTCCGTACATATACAGAGGCAAGTAGAATCGCGATACAGGTGTATGCAACCCATGTGAGTGCCATGATCAAGAGAAGGCTGGGTCGATGTAAGGAAACATTGCAGCCTACCGTATAACGTGACGGATAAGCGAGTCGGTCAGGCAAGCGAGTCGGTCACCTCACTAACTTTGCGCACCTCTATAAGCGTATAGCCCCACCACATTATATTAGTTTTGATAGATATTGACGCAATAGATTAAT
>JAIRCK010000158.1:0-37528 GCA_020744315.1 Curvularia eragrostidis | reverse complement strand
GATCGATGTTTCGCTGGTACCGCGATGCAGCTCGGTGTTATGTATATCTATCGGATGTCTCTGATCAACCTCTACCAGTGACGTCAGGCGACCACGATTTACGATGGCTTTTGTGGATCTGGGTGCTCTCTATTCTCTATACTATGTCGAGATGGTACGGCAGCACGATGCAGCGCTACTTCTATTCGCGCGACGTTCCATGCACTTCGGTTGATAGCAATCCTATACAAAGCAAGCAGAAGGCTAAGCTTGCTCTCAGAAATAGCAGATGGTTTACCCGTGGATGGACACTGCAGGAGCTTCTTGCACCGTCTAAAGCTTGAAGTAATGTTAGCCTTTGAGAAAGCTGTCTCAAAAACCTTTGCAAACGACGCGATGAATGCTTTTTTATCAATTCGGCCAATGTGGTCTGTCGCCAAGGCTCGGATCTCTTTGCTATACTCCCGCTTCAAAGGAGCAAAACACCCCACATCAAGTGGCTGCAGGATGTGGGATGAGTGTGGCGGCATACATAGGGTAATAATCTTGTTCTCCTCGCAAAGATCCTGGAAGGCAAGCGACTTGTGGCTCTCGTAGCCGTCAATTATAAGCAGCACGTAGCTACCCACCCTCCGTCTCTTTATCTGCTTAACAAAGTGCTTCAACCAAGCTACACCAATCTCATTTGTAGTCCAGCCGTTTCCACTAACCCCAATGCGCCATTGAGGCTTCAAATTAGGGTACCAGGACGTGTCGTGATTCTTTGCTTTGAAGATAAGGTAGGGCGCAATCGCCCAGCCCATCGCATTGACTGCAGCGATCAGAGTCACCCACTCGCGGTCTCCTTGTTGCACTCCAATAGGCCTAGTCCGTCTCTCTGAAGCAGTAACTACTTTTACGCAGTTTCCGACACCCATAGTAAAGCCAGTCTCGTCAAAATTGTAGGTATCTTCGTCCTAGATGCTGTACTTGGCCTTAACATTGCGTACAAGGTCAAACTAGGGCCTGATAATATCTAGATTACTACATAAGACTCTCTGGCGATCGCGCTGCCGAGTTATTCGCGCTTTAAGCTTGAGTTCGCGTTTAACGAAGTTTGAAGGCTATCGTAGGCTAATAGGCTTTGCACCACGCGCAGCGCGTAGTTAATTAGCTATATCTTTAACGCAACGAAGCGTTGGAGCAAATCCTTACGCATCAAGTTTCTTGATATAGTATATAAGTGCCTTCTCTTCAGTCTTCTCGAGATTGGCTAATTTAAGGTAGGTATCGCGTGTTGACTGCTTCTTAACGCGTCGATGGCGGAGGGTCGCTTTAGAGACATTATAGACTATAGCAGCGCGTTGTATACTTAGTTATTAGAGCTTCTTAATTGCTTGTAGGGCTAGCTTGATTCTCTTTTCTTTTAGTAGCGATTTAGAGTTTGGTGGTTGAGACATTATAGTCTAGATGTTAGAGAGCCTAATAGTTTGTTGGGGTGCGTCACTCGCTATGCTGCGTCACTAGCTATGCACACACGTTATATATAAAGCCAAGAAAACAACATTGACAATTTGAAGAAGAGGTAGTAGTCTCATAAGGGGCTGCGCCCAGGTTTGTCTCATCACAAGGCTGCGTGGATGAGGGTCCACGCGGCTAGAAGTCACCAAGCTTAAGCCTGATTTTCGCAACCAAGAAACGCGCGTGACCTCGGGTGATTTCGGCCCGGCTAGTGAAATGAACATTAGCCGGTTCAGGTAGCCCGCGATAAAACGCTTCAAACATCTGGACATTCAACACGTTTAACTGACGCATGCTGCTGATTGAGATGAGTTCTCAGCCTCGAACCACGCAGCGAGTGCCTCGTAGCTGTATCGACTGTTCCATGCGCAAGGTCAAATGCGACAAGACTGTGCCTTGTACCAACTGCATCCGACGCGGACATCCCAATACTTGCGCGCGCGAGACAGTCTTGGTCAGAGGCCAGAGAATTACCTACGGAGAGCACACGCCGTCTTTGGTGTACGATGAGCTCAAGGCCGAAAATCGGCGTTTGCAAAGCTTGGTCGATACTTTGCGAATGCAGGCGAGTAGTTCAATCCATATATTTTCGGGAGAGAATCTACACGCTCCGTCGGCTTCGGATCCAGAACCGGTACAGAAAAATGTACAAGAATTGCTAGAGCAGAGGATGTGGAATGATTGTGCTTCTTCAGCACATCGATCGAGTATCACAAGCTGGGACGACATCATCCTTCCAACTCGCTACGATAGCGAGCGCCTCTTTTCATTTGACAAAACCTGGAATTCATGGGTTCACTATGCAGTCGATTATCCTCAAATGTTGAATGAATGCAACGAATTCTATGCGCTGTTGGAGCAAGGCACTCCTTTCCACATGGCAGACCCAGCTTGGCTGGCTGTTTACTTTAGCATTTTGAGTGTACGTAGTGGATACCCCTGAGCCTGCATAGTACCGTGAATCTGACAAATGAGGAATGGAATTGGACAGGCCGCAAGTCTTGTCATGGCTGACGACGAAGCGAATGATGTATTACCCGAGTCTGATAAGTGCAGTCGGAACTGGTACGACACCGCTATCTTCTGCCTCCACCGTGCCGATTTCATGAGATTCGCAAGTGTACGCTCAGTTCAAGCTATCGCTATTCTCGGCATGTGTTTCAACAATTGGGGTGATGTACAGCTAGGCCAACACATGTGGAGCTGCGGTTTGCAACTCGCACAACAACTTGGCCTCAATACGCAGCGTTCTGACCATGCCCGAGCATTCTTAAGTGATGAAGCTCAGCATAGACTGTGGTGGACACTAGTTATTTGCGATTGGTAATAATTCCAACGATTGTCACATATGATCCATGGTCAGTCAAAAGAATTAATGATTATAGGTTCAACCTTGCGGGCCGACCACCCAGAGTCGATGCGATCGATTTCGACGTACCATATCCGTCACCATCTGCTTCTAATTGCCATTCGACAGGCACGGAAGACCCAGTGCATTATCATATCTTCATGGCTCGTGCTGCAACTGCGTTATATCAGTTTCACAGAAGAACTAGGTCCTGTCTTTATACCCTGGAAGACAAAGTTGCGGCCGTACGCTCTGCGGATGAAGAACTCGCTAAAATAATCGAAGACCTACCTGTTCACCTCCAGCCAGACATTGATTTCGAAGAGCACGATGGATGGCTGAGTCAGCTCGAGAAGAACAAACCGTGGGTGAAATGGCAGCGTTTTGACCTCACATTGGTCTTGCTTCACCTACGAATCTTGATTAACCGCACGTTGAGAGATCATTGGATATCAGGGATGAGAAAAATGACGTTGGACTGGGCGAGAACGGTATGTCTTAGATCTGCGTTGAGTGTCATTTGGATCAATAAGAATTGGGACCAACCTGGTTCTTCACAGAAACAATGGTATGTGATTTTCTGGGTTTGGGTCGATCTGCTTGACATGTTGGATGCTAAATACACTCAAAGGGCACTCTCATTCCACGTATTTACAGCAGCAAACTTTCTGCTCGATGAATGCCAGGAACACGAGACCAAGAAGGAATATACAGACGCAATATTGACAGCGATTCAGTTCTTGGAAGAGGTTAGCGCGCGTAATGCAGTAGCACGTCATGCTTGCTGCATGATTCGTGAAAAATTAAGTCTGTTGGGCTAGGATGATCGCTAGTACAAAACTCTGCTGAAGGAGCAGCGAATTGAACAAAATCTGCCCATCTCATTACGAAGAGACGTATCTATTTTCCCAGTTCTTGTATGCTCGAAGGCACCATTTTCCCAGACCCTGGTTCCGTGTTATGCGATGATGCATCGATCTCTACACCTTCAACCACTGCCGCACCTCCAGGTCCCTCAAACTTTGTTCTGATTTCTTCCAGTGTGAGACCCTTTGTCTCCACAAAGGTGAAGTAGGCAATGATAAGAAAGCAGAAATCCCAAGCCGCATTGATGAAGTAGAACTTCCAGCCAAGGTCAGCCATTGCAAAAGCCATCGCAAACGATGCGAGCAGGCCAAAGCCGGAATCCAGGATACGGAAAATTGCGACACCGGTAGCGCGCAATTTAAATATCGAAATCTCAGCTGGATACAAAGCAGTCATAGGCGTGACAGAGAAGGCATAGAAGCCTTGGAAGAGGCAGATGACGGCTATTGTTCCGTAAATGCCGGAGATGTCGGTGCTCGCGTCATAGCCTGACCATGGAGTGTTACTCGATTGAGAAAAATTAGGCTCATGGAAGTGATGCAGTTACTCACGCTTGATGAGGCCGCCGATCATCAGCAGCGTCGCCACCATGCCACCCACCCCGATGAACAGCTGCTTCCTGCGGCCGAGAATATCGAGCATGAAGCTACCAAAAATGGAAACAGCAAAAGACCAGCAATTAATGATGATCTGCACTTGAGTCTGTGTCTTTGTGCTAGTGACGCCGGCTTGGGTGAGAATTTTCCCGAGATAATATCTGTAACCGTTAATTCTGGTTCCTCCACAGGGATTGCGTTCAACTCACGAGATGATAAAGTTTCCAAACATTTCAATCATAGGCCCAAATGTACACAGTATCAGTAACCTCCTACGGTTTGCCTTCGTCGAGATATATTCTCGCCATGGATTCTTTGGGAACTCCTTTGCCTCACGAATAATCGTCTCCCTGATTGTATCCAGCTGCTCCCTAGCTCTAGCCACTCTCGCATTGCTAGTTCCCTGCATCACTAGGAGTACCTCAAAAGCCTCCTCATTTCGATCACATGATATTAACCACCGTGGACTCTCTGGTAGGAAGGGCGTGACGACCACAGCAAGTGCGGTGGGAATGATCTGCAACAGGCTGGGGAGACGCCATGCCCAGGTACTCGTGATGTTCTGACTCCCATAATTCACGATTGCACTAAGAAGACTGCCGACGTAGAAGCATGAGAAGAACAATCCCAGGACCCGGGCGCGGTTTCCTGGTGGTAGTAATTCCCCAAGCAGCGTAGGTGCAGCGCCATTACTGATGGCGGAACCGAGACCTACAATCATGCGTGCAATGACAAACATGGGAATATTTTGCGCCGCAGTTTGTAGAATGATGCCTATCAATGTGATAGATGAGGCTACGTAGATGGCTCGTCGGCGTCCAAAATAGTCCGGTATGGGCTGCATTAGGAAACCTCCAAGGATCGAACCAATCCATGAAGCAGCATTGTTGAGCCCTTCGGTAGCAGGGTCAAGGTGAAAATATTGAGAGTAAGAGGGAAGGATGAGAAGTCCATTCATAACAGAAGTGTCGTAGCCGAGTGTCTGTAAAACGATCGTGTCAATAGATCATGGGCTGCAAGAATCTTGTTCAGTGACACAGTGGGCCAATGCTTACTGCAGAATTGATAATTGCTACTGCTAGCAATAAAGGCATGAGAATGCGATGGTCTTTTGGCACCAACTTGGAGACATGTTTGAATGAGTGCGGCGCTGCTGGAGCCATGTGAGCTAAATGGCGTGCGATGTAGAAGATTTGGGTGTTTACTGACGATCAAGCCGCAAGTCCAGCGCAGGATGAATCAGAATATTTTGTAATGTACGGCTGATGGCTAGCCACTGATTTCGATTGAGCTGCTAATGCTGTGTTATCTCTGGCTATGTTCGGAGGAGTTCGGTTGAGGTAAATTTAGGCCACCGTGTTCGTGATTGGCTGCACGAGATCAACATAGGTAGGGCTACTCGCCCGAACTCGGCCGGACTGGTTGGGTATTGTACTGAACTAACCTCCGCAATATCGGTGCACCGGGAGAACTGATAAAGCAACATCTATTAACTCTCACTTCTCTAAATGATATGAACCGTCTATTCTACTTATATAGATAACTGTGTGGAACCACGTTCTATCATACTTAGTCGATTCACGGAAAATCATTACCATGTTTAGTTCAAGCCAGCAATGGCCTTCCTGGCCCGAATATACTTTTCAAGATACCCTGGAGGCATTGGATCCTGATTTCGCTGCTGTTAAACGTTCCATCATTGCAGAATATGGCGCGGATGCTCTGCGCAAAGGTTGGATCCAAACCTGCCGCAACCTTCGTTCTGTTACCGAGGAGATTGCAGCAAAGGGAAGCAGCATTATCCCCGTCTTCGAGACAGCCGATATCCTGAAATATGGTTTTACACCTTCCCAGAAAGCAGAAATACAGCGCGTGGGCACTTTCATCTGCCGGGCTACAGTGCCCACAGACACAATTCAAAGTCATCACGAAGACCTTACCAAATACGTCTCTGACAATGTGGCTTCTATACCAGCATGGCCTCCTGAGAGCCCTAGTATGCTCGTGTTGTACAACTCGCCCACCCAGAACGCGCTCCGCTCCGACCCAGTTCATGTTGGACTTCAACGCAAGATCAATGAACTATGGCACAATTACGATGCCATCGACGGTACATCTCCGGAACCTTTGGTCTACCTAGACGTGGTCCGCAAACGAGCCCCAGGACAGCCTTTCCTTGGACTTGGACCGCACATTGATGCTGGGAGTCTCTGCCGCTGGGCCGAGCCACGTTATCGAAAACTCTATGACGCCATTTTCCGTGGTGAACCCGATGCCCACGATGCATTTGACATTGCCGCACGCAAGGATGTAGACCAGGAATTTTACCCCGGTATAGCGCATTCGACGGTGCTACGTACGTTTCAGGGATGGACAGCCCTAACGCCGACAGCACCACACGAGGGCACTATTATGGTATATCCTAACTTGAAGAACGTAATTTCTTATATCTTGTTACGGCCCTTATTTAAGCCCCCTCACGAAGAAACAGTCGACTTGCTTGATCCTGAATTATGGACGCTGGACGAGTCTCCATGGTTTCCAGGCACGTTTAAGACACAGAGTCAGCGGCTAAGTCGGGCATCGCATCCACACATGCGACTTGAGGAGTGCTTGGTGTATATGCCACCCATCTCGGCGGGCGATACGGTATGGTGGCATACGGATGTCTGCCACGCGGTCGATACGGAACATGTGGGAAACAATGAAGCATCAGTGGCATATATTGCCGCGTGCCCCACAACACCGGTAAACAGCGCGTATGTGTTAAAACAGTTAACCGCCACGCTTCAAGGTCAGCCTCCGCCTGATTATGTAGGGGAAAACAAGATGGAAGAGACAAAATTGAAAGGCTATGTGGGAATTGATGGACTTGTAGGCGATGCACGCCGTGCGTTTGGCTTTCACTTACTCTGTAGTCACTAGAGATCCAGAATACGGGTTGATGCTTCTTAAAATATGAAAAAGATAAAATATAAGGTGCCGATACACAACGAGCGATGAAGACAGTGATTGTTAATTGTGTGATACTCAAATGTTGCGTTTCGTGAAATATGAATATCAGAGGTTAACTAAAGTCGCATTGCTGTGAAACTAGCCAGGTTGTATAGGCGTGGTGGGCTGGCGCGCTCTTCTTCTGATATAGTAATTACCTGGTCATAGAATAGCTACTCAATAATGATCAGCCCTAGGATCTCCTTTAAGGCATGTACATAGTAATGAAATGGGCCGACATGCCTCCGGGATCGTATAATCTGGCTTGTCAGGTTTTCGCAATGGTAGTATCCCTGTAATCTTAATGACACCGGCACTATCTTCAATTGAACCGGTGTATGAAAGATGGCGAGAATCCACTTGTGAAGTACTTATCAATCCTCTTTCTAGGCCGCATTATACAACCTATCCACTCCTAGTGCCTTTTAAGGTTTGATATTCCGAATTGCATGTTCTACCTCTCTGTGAGTGAGCTCTGGATTGTCGTTAATACAGGGTGCTGAGTGTTGCCCTGTAATCGTGTCAGAGCTTCCTGGTGTTGTCAGTGGAAGGGGGGTGTCCAATAGCACTGCCTGTGTTTAGCAATTCTTGTTCATGAATTGTGGAGTACTCTTTCAAAGCGATACGCTTATCAAAGGAGACTGACTATCGGTGTCCGAAATTATCGCTGAAACTACCAACTACCCGCTGCCAGCACCCCTGTAGGTTGCATCTTATGGCAGAGGAGGCGGTACATACTAAGGGAATCTATGGGTGTAGGTAAAACACGCTATCTCACCGTGGTTTCGAAAAGGACTGTAATTCTATGAGCAGAGTATGTAGGATAGGACAGCTATCTCTACGAAGCTCTTTCTAGCATCTAGCCGACTATCGACACTCGACTTCATCATGAGAGTCCTGACAGAACTTGAAGAATCAGAGCGTACATATAGTACTACTTACCCAATATGACTGCTATCCCGAGCTTTGTCTTCATAGAACAGCACGTCCGTCCGATGGCCTGATCGCTCCAAAAGATGTACAGCTTCGCTGCAAAAGATTATTGCGCTGCCTACGAATTATACTTCCAATCATATGGACCAACTTATGTATGACCTTTTCTGGCACAGCAGGTGGCAATGTGAGAAGTCTATCCATGATAAAACGCTTCATAGCAAAACACTACGTCCGCAAATACGAGGCTGCACAGCCACCGCAAACCGTGATGATCACTACATATTGAGGCGTGTTACTATATAGAGGCTTTCGAAAATCTTGCACCATTCGAATTTGTCAGGTAATGTTATTTGGCGTCCGCACGCGATGATTTTGGGCAGAGGCGACGCAGCCGGAGGTGCAGCGTTAGCCTGACTTGCCGCAACCACAACGCGATGACGCCTTGTTAGATTTCTTGTGGCTTTGTGTGAAGCTGTTTAGGTTTTTTGAGTGTATCGTGAGATTCTTGGGCGGTTGCAGCTTGTTTTTGTTGTTGCTTTTTTGGCCTGATCTCGTTCCTCTTTTGCGCGCAATCGAGCCGCCGTCGCTACAGTACCTCTGCTTGCTGCTTCTTGCACAACGTTGCCGCCGCTTTCAGCTCTCTATCGTGGGGGGTTTCAGAATTGTAGTCGCTCGGCGTCGTCTCGTTTCATCGCTTCATGGGCGCGCTTCGCAGAGCTTTCTTGGAGATTAGAACACAGCGCTACTGTGGAACTCTTTGTGCGGTTGGAGGTTCATATTGTTGCTTTTCTTCTTGTGCTTCTTTTTGGCTTTAAACGCGCATAAGGTCTTTGTTTTTGTGGTGGAGAAGCTTATTTCGCGTCTATAGAGAGTGCAATAAAGCCTTAAGCTACCTGGCTTCAACTTGCGTCTTGTCAACGACTGCGGCGTTAAAAGTTTTTTGCGCAGCTGCTGCCAGCTATTGCCGTCGCTGTTCTGTTCAGAGGCAATGACATTATATCCTCCCAAAAACGGAATAGTCCTTCGATCTAATTTATGATAAGATATGGCAAATATTGGTCTAAATTTTGCTGCAGCACATGAAGTGACTGCAGAAACCTATGATGATTCTCTATACTGAAAGTTGTGGTAGCGTTGTTTACACGATAAGTCACCCTAATATAGGGTCGTGATCATAGAAATGAGGCGGTAGAGCCACCTTCAAAAGTTATCATAGCGAGATTTCCTGGGTTATTATCCCAGCATCTTTTACATCTATATCTTGTCCTGTCAATCCATCACAGTTATGAAATCTTGCAAGAATAGTTAGGATTTGCCTACGGAAGCTGTCTTTTTGCCCGACTTCGTCCTCTACTCAGCCAACTACCAGACTCTCCTGTGGTCCTTCAGGTGCTGTACTACTTGCTAGGTTACACTGTCTGAAAATTCGGACTTCATTTGGTGAGAATGCACCAACAACACTGTGAATGATACCTTGGTTATTAAAGAGAACCATATCGCCCTCATCCCAGTCGTGCGCATAAACTAAGTCTGGAGCGATCCCAGGCCTCTGCAGTCTATAAATAGTGTCCCGCACCGTTTTGAGGTTGTCCATCACAGATCCGTCCCGGAGATGTAATTTGCGAACTGCCGAAGGATGAACCTGTAAAGCAAGTCTACCTGTCACTGGATTTCTCCAGCACATTGGTAATATCAAAATCTTCGATTGGTCGATTGGGGGCAATTCGTTTTCAGATAGCTCTAGATCCTCAGATACAAGGCCTAGACCAGTCGTCTTTGATTTTGCAGATGACATCCAAATATACGGATGTGGTGCGTATTCCACTTTTGTGTTCCGAACAAATTCCTTGTCCTCGTCAGAGAGAATATCATACATTGTATATCCTGAAGCAAATGCTGTTGCACCAGGAGAAACACGTAGACAGTCCCCAGTGTCGTCGTCATAACGTAGGATCTGCGAACGACCCTTTGGAACCTTAACAGCCATGAGCGAAGTGACTCGGGGTGGGTTGAGATCGTAGAGAGCAGCATCTATATGCCAGCGATAGAAACGAGTGTAAGCCAGGTCCTCCTCTGCTGGTATAGCGCTTTTATGGAAAGTCCTGTGATGTGGATGCCTAAGCGTGATATCTTTTAATCCCTCAAAATCCTTCACAAAACCATTGCCAATGACTTGTACCTGAGGTTGATGGGGAATAGTCTTGAGATCTGGATGGAGAATACTTTTTTTCGCATCTAATGTCTTGCCGTGGCCGTAGTTGACGCAGTTAGCGTCAAACCGCTGCGTAAGTTCGTATTGCGCCTTTGGTGTGGCCTGACTTTGGTCTTTCAGGATGAGAACAGAGTGTCGATAAAGAGCGTCGTGTATGACCATCCAATCTTCTTCAGAAAGATTGTTGATATCGACTTTGGTGGCCACTGCACCGATGTTACGGCGTAAATTCTTGGAAGATAGTGGGTTGATTTGAATTGAAGAGGTAGAAGCCATCTTGCGTTGAGCATGAGACTGATTTGATAAACTCAGAGACTTCTGCTTCATACTAGATACCATAGAAGGCACCTTTAGCATTATATCATGCCTAAGTTCTAGCTTACACCGGGAATCACCGAATCCTATAGGCGATTGCCGCTCCGCAGCTTATCGGTCATCGCCGATTCGCGTTAAGACTTATCGGCTAAGTACATTTGGATGCCCAAGGGTAACGTTTCTCCGCGCGTCTTAGCGCCGATACCTCCTGTCTACGCGTTTCTTTTAGTAGAGACGCTTATAAATTATATAACGTACCTCATGGGGTCGTGAGACACTTTCGCCAAGACCACACCAAAACCACCACTACACCCCAATGTCGCAACAACCACATCATTTACAGCCTTCTGTTGAAGCTCAAATACAGCTCGCCCTTCAAGCTCTTCAACAAGACGCGAATCTCTCGTTGCGACGCGCTGCAGCTATCTTTAACGTTGATAAATCAACACTAGGTCGACGACGCGACGGACGGACTGCACAACAAGATCGCAGGCTTAAAAACATGAATTTGACTAAGCTTGAGGAGGAGGTAGTTATCGAGCATATACTCGAGCTTGATCCACGCGGATTTCCCCCCAAGCTCGCGGACGTGGCCAATATGGCCAATTCTTTGCGCGCTGAGCGCAATTTAGGCCACGTTAGCCAAAACTGGCCCAGCACGTTCGTTAAGCGCCGCCCCGAGCTTAAAGTAAAGTTTAATCGCAAGTACAACTAACGTGTGTGCATAGCGAGTGACGCAGCATAGCGAGTGACGCAGCATAGCGAGTGACGCACCCCAACAAACTATTAGGCTCTCTAACATCTAGACTATAATGTCTTAACCACCAAACTCTAAATCGCTACTAAAAGAAAAGAGAATCAAGCTAGCCCTACAAGCAATTAAGAAGCTCTAATAACTAAGTATACAACGCGCTGCTATAGTCTATAATATCTCTAAAGCGACCCTCCGCCGTCGACGCGTTAAGAAGCAGTCAATACGCGATACCTACCTTAAATTAGCCAATCTCGAGAAGACTGAAGAGAAGGCACTTATATACTATATTAAGAAACTTAATATATAAGGATTTGCTCTAACGCTTCGTTACGTTAAAGATATGGCTAATTAACTACGCGCTACGCGTAGTATAAAGCCTATTAGCCTATAATAGCCTTTAAACTTCGTCAAACGCGAATTTGAGCTCAAATTGCGAATAACTCGGTAGCGCGATCGCCAGAGAGTCTTATATAGTAATCTAGATATTATCAGGCCCTTGTTTGACTTTATACGCAATGTTAAGGCCAAGTACAGCATCTAGGACGAAGATACTTACAATTTTAACGAGACTGGCTTTACTATAGATGTCGGAAACTGCGTAAAAGTAGTTACTGCTTTAGAGAGACAGACTAGGCCTATTAGAGTGCAGCAAGGAGACCGCGAGTGGGTGACTGAGATAATACTATATTCGCAGACGTTGCTAGCAGCCCGAGTGCTGCAACTTCAAGCGTCAAACAAGGCTGCTTCTGAGCGTAAATCGCGGAAGAGGAAGCAGATATAAGAGGGTAGCGATCTTTTAAAAGAACAGACAAAGGATTTAATAGCTAAACTAGATATTAGAGCGTAAGTAGACGGGGAAACGCGTGAAAGTAGGACCCAAATAGGTGCAAGCAAGCAGCGCAAAAGGTACTGCAAACGCTGTAGAGAGACAGGACATAATTCCTAGACGTACAAGAAAGAAATAATAGAAGTTAGCGATTAATATTATCTAGTTTTAGCTATAATATATTCTTGTGATGTTGGGCAGTTACGTGCGGAAGTTGTAATAGTTTGTTGGGGTGCGTCACTCGCTATGCTGCGTCACTCGCTATGCACACACGTTAGTAGTGATGTAATTTTTAGGTAGAAATGTTAAGATATGTTTATAAATATCTCTAGCACATAGGCAACACAAGTTACTAGCGATTCTCAGCGTGGACATAGAAAGCGAAGTGCTGAAAGTCAAAGTACCCCTCATTTGTCCCAGCACGGCGGGTGTCCCAGCACTCGGGGAGGGACATGAACCGATTTCTAAGAACAGGCAGCAGGTGACCACGCACGTAAGTGGTGGCTGGATGAAGCTTCAAGCTTTGCGCCACAGCTTGAGCCACCTTGGTATAGCGCAAGTGTATAATGCAGGCCGCTAAGCTTTTAATACGAGCTATGTCAGCACGCTAAGCCCTAGAGCCTAGAGCGAACGAGAGTCTCATTAAGCCGGAGAAAATCGGACGGCATTCAAATAAAGGCTGCACATATTCTGTGAGCGAAGCTGTGTCCTTGAGCTCATTACTTATTACAAGGATACGCCGAGCGATAGAGCGACAATGCTAGGCATGAAAGAGCAGGGGTATTTTATCTTTGCAGCTTCCACGTTCAACACGAAAGATTCATTTACGTCCCTTAGGCTGCTGTAATTTTTCTATTCAAGGCTCAAAATAGATAGAGGTAGATCTAGAGAGTATATAGATACGTATTTAAATCTAAGAGTCTTTGTGGCTTAGGCACAAGGTGCTTAGGCAATGTTGGTAGCTCGTTGCGGAGGGATGTTCGACCCACAGGGACGGACGTTAGTCGATTCACAACGATGTAAACCGTGCAAAAATAATACCAAGGCAAGGAGTTCCCGGGATCATCATGACTCATGCATATACACCCTCGCCATTGCGGTTCCTTCGTCTGTCTGCATGTCACTACAACCCAACTTCAAACGTACAGAGCGAAATGATCGTCAAACATTAAGATCTACGACGTTTGACAGGCCTGTAGTCGACGTCCTCCTCATCATCTCTCATAGGGTGATCCGTAATGAGTTTCACCATTTGCGAATCGTCGTAAAATCGGTTCATAGATCTCCTCAAATTGCGCACAAGGTTGTGGTCGCTCCTAGACGAAAGCTTGAACAGGGCCTGATATGCCACTCGCTTGTAGCGACCACGCAGCACGATGACATCGTCATGGGCCAACATACCGTTTTCGACTGAGTTGCTAGCTATTGCGTTGATGAAGTTGTTGTATTGCACAACCTCCAGCATACCTTCTAGGCCGGGCAATTGTCGTACTTCGATCCATTGCGATGGGACAAGGTACCAGATGGCCCTCGTTTTGCCCAAGAATCCTTCCTCAATTCTTGGGTCGGTCCACAAGACAATTTCATCAGCTTGCTGTGCTCTAAATCGAACACGGCGTGATGCTGAGAAGCGTTTCCTGTGCTCCAAATCGCCTGAGTCCTCCTCTCCCTGTTCATCATCAGATCCATCAATAATGATCGGTTTATCGATATTACCACCTCGAATGATAGTTTTAGATTTCAAGGGCGCAGGTCATCTGGGAATGAAAGGTTCCGGTGCAACCTCTGTCGAAACTGGATCAGATGTATTTACTCGTTTCAAGAGACTGGCATTGAGAGCCATCTTGCTTGCATCAGTGCTCTCGGCACGTTACTTCTCAGTCGATAAAGACACCAAAGGCGCGGAGGAAGTCACCACTTTCGTATCCTCCTGACTGAGCGCTCGCAATGCTTCTGACGTCCTATGCTTCTCGTCATCTGCATCGATCGCAGATGGCGCATGTCCCTGGTCAGACTCCACATCGTCCGTGAGGCTCACAGGTAGCTTGTGGGGCTGCTCAGCCTTTTCGTCGTCCGAAAGGGTTGCAGGTGGCTTCTGTACATACTAGGTTGGCCTTCTCCCTGTCTGCAAGGCCCAAACATGGGCGTGGTTGCTCAACATGCCCACTATTCGCACGGCTTACGGGCGGCTTGGATGGCTTCCCCGGCTCCATACGGTTTAGAGAATAGGTAAGTGTTTCTACTGGCTGGTTGGCATCCTCGAGGGCCTTGGGCTCTGCTTGTGTCTCTCATGGCTGGTCAGCGGCCATGTTGACTCCATGTTTGTCGGCCTCCCAATTAATAAGTTGTTCTCGAAGGGATGAAAATGTGGGACTTCCTAAATCAGGACCTTGGCCTGCAGCTTGCTTAAGAACACACTTGGGGGTTGCTAGCTGGCATGGTTCTGTAGCTGGGTCATCTTTCGCGCTATCCATTGCTTGATCTTCAAGGGAAGAATTTGTCATCTGGGTTTCCTGGGCAATGACTTCGTTGTTGCTTCTAAATGTGCTAGGCTTCTCCACATAGGAGTGTTGCTCGCATACCATTCCTATCTTATCCTTCGGCCCAATATCGCCGACTTCTTGCTTCACTTCCACTGGCTCGAAGTTCGCAATGACATAGGTGGTAGAGAGACTGAAAGATTCTTGCGAAATCGCTTGGACGTCCTAGTGGCCAGGCATGAAAGCCTGGAGTGACGATGTCCGACCCGACTCTCCGGCTTATGGCAATGGGGAAATGGCGAAGATGTCGGACAAAGTAAGCATCACTCTAGGTTCCTTCCTGAGTTCTACGATTTCGAGAGTTTCAGCTAGAGAGATTTGCCCCGACGTGCAGCCTATCTTCAGGCCGTCTGCTTGGAATTCAACTGAAAAAACATGCTCTTCATTCGAACGTTGGCAACATAAGATCATGGTAATTGTTAGAGACTTACAGAGTCGAGTGTGTTAGTAGGACCGCTGGTCCATCTGTGTACCTCCATTTGAAAGAAGGTGTCCAAGTCGTCAAAACCTGGAGTAAAGGAAGCAGTCCAGTCTTGTGGATTCATGTTGTACGGACAAAATGCAAGAAGGGCATTGGCTTTATAATGTAGTAAACCTGTGGACACATCCTATTGCTGGTCTGTTTGTGGAGCTCAAACTATTCCATCCACCTCTGCTACCACGCCATGCTCCCTTTTGAGGCAATAGGAAGCGCTTCAATGCTCCACCAGTGGCCTATTCAGGTTTAGTGAGACATGGCTGTGATTTTGCTTTCATCTCTACTCTTCATCGGTCGAATCAGACATTCCCATCCTACCACATCATGTGCCCAGGGCGGCTTTGGACGTGGTGTGCATAATTTTAGTACCGCTAGTGGCTCGAACAGCCCCTGCCAGACTGTTCTTGATCGAATAAGAGAGCAGATGAGTCTGCTTACAAGGCAGACACCCTTCATCTGCATGAATGTCCTGCCACCATGACTTACGAATTGTGGGAGCTGCTCCGCTCGTGCAGGTCGATGTCAATGCGTAGTTTGCTATGATGTTTCCTGGTTGAATGAAAGGCTCGGCGAGTCTGATCCACAAGGCAGACAGCCGTCATCGACGTGAATGTCTTAACGCCATGGCGTGTGAGTGATGGAGTCACTTCCCTCGAGCAGTGTAAAGTTTATGCACGAATCTGTTCCGATATCATGCAACACCGCCACTCTTTGAGGCGAGACGCATGAGCTGGGTAGGTTCCAAGGGTGATTGCTGGCTCCACATTGAATTATGCTGACGTGGTAGGCCTTGCAGTTCTCTTCCATCAAAGCTCGGTGTAATCTCTGCCAACCCCTCCTCCCCCTCCCCTCTTCCATTTCTGAACGCTTTCTCAGCCCGTCGCTGATGTCAAAAAGGAACCGGGCTAAGATCAAGCTTGAATTTATATCACTCGGCCATGTCGACTGTAAAGGCCTTCCTAAGCTCCTGCGCCTGTCTTCGTGCGAAATTCGCAACGTTCTATAGGCTGTCCAATCTCATTGCACCCTCAATATTGCCATCGCCTATGTTTGTCGATTGTACTTTGCGCGTTAGAGCTTTGAGAGGTTCAATGATTCGGCGCTTAACTGCAGCTAAGCAGAAAGCGAGAGGGCACAGCAACTGTGACACTGTACAAGCCTGTCCACGGTTAGTTTGCGCAACGACAATGATCGAGACCTACTAGGTAAATTCCCTGGCATACGCTAGTTTCCATCTCACTCCCGGCGACCGATATACTGTAAATGACGATGGCTCCACAAAGCTGGCATGACCCCGCAATTGCGTTTGTGATGATGAAAACAGTTAGCAATCGCTTGTATCCCGAGCTGTCTTGTTCCGACCCTGAACTCTCATGATCTTCTAGCCGACCACGTGAAATCGCTGAGGATAGGAGTGATGCTACTGCAAGGAGGTAAAGTGGTTCCGAGTCGTGAGCACCGCAATTATTGCTGCCCCTGTTTTGCTTAGAAGAATAGGAATGTTGAAGTCGCGTTTCTTACTTCAGAGGATAAACGATATTCGGCGCCGTCAAGATGGTGCCCATGTATGCCAGCCATATGGCCCAGCGGGGAAACATCAAAACACGTAGGATCCGGGCGAGCTGTTCATCCCATAATTTAGCAAGTCCGAAGAGTTTACTTGGATTTTCTTACGTTTGTGCCGGCGAGAAGCTGGAGGTTGCATCGTACAGCTATGTCGACCCAATACATCTCGCCTTTCGAGTGAAGTGCGAACGCAATTCCAGTTATACCAGCTATTGACAAACCTGCTTGACAGCTGCCGAGGAGAGCAGACAGAATTCTCTCCCAGAAGTAGGAGTGCCCTAACCTCTCGTTTATCCTGTTCGGTTTGTGAGGCTGGACATCGCGATATATGAGCACCACGCTCAGCAGGAGCCCAGTAGAAAAGCAAGGAGTAAAGCTGATAAGGAACGAAGTCATATCGAAGAAAGAGGATCTGTGCAGCATCTGTACGGGAAGACAACTACTCATATACTAGATTCGGGGATTGATATGCTTGACTTGCCGAGCATGTTCACTGTAAGTGTTCGAGGCCCGGCACCAACAGGCGTATCGCATGAACAAGGCATAACTGATGTCTCAGGGTTACCTGGTATGATTGTTCATACGAGTGAAGGAACGGGAAAGGCTGTGCAGTGTACTGCGGTGCCTCACCTGCGTTGCGCCTGACTCCACCCCACCCTCTGGGAAGACAGCTTCCCCTTGAAGCCGCACATAGTAACACTGCATGAATCGTAGCTGGGCTGGCCGCGTTTCCTATGAGCTTTGATGAAATTTGAAAACCACTATTCCTGCAATGCCAGGGGATACAGCGAACCAGAAATGTTACCGGGTTCCCTATTGCCAAACTGGAGCGCCGGCGGCATCATGATGCCCGGTAGTGGCGTAGCTGGCGCTCTCTATTGACTGCTGTAGAAGGCAATTGATATGGTCCATCGCTTGAGTGGCATACTTTCCAACGTCGGATAGGCCTGTACAATTTTCTATATGCAAGGACCCAGCAGTCATCAATTAGTGAAGTCTTCATAATCCATCAAGCAATTAATAAGGGTTCAGGCTAATAAAGTGGTAGGGAATTAACGCGGAGGAAACCATAAGTACAAGGAATTTGGCAGTGCTGCATGGATCTTGTCCATGAGAGGAGTGAGAGGGGCTGACGTTACACAGCCCTGAGTACTGTGCGCTATCGCAGGGTGTACACGAGCGGGCAAGCAAGGTAACATGTCCATTACTTCTCTGAAACCGAAACCCTGGGGTGCAGGTAATGCTGGACATCAGCTGAGCAGTAAAAAGCGGAATATAAAGGGGCCTCTTGCCTTGAGTCTCTGAGATTAATCACTCCTCCACTTCCTAGAGTACCCTCCCTTTCAAACCCTATAAGCGCCTTTGCTTCCTCAAGATGAACTCTCAAGATACCATCGAAGATCCGACGCTATACCAAGACATGGTGTGTATATCGATGCTAGACTAATGCGATCTATTGCTGAGTATACCAGTTCACTGCAAATTATTTCGACGAGTCAACTGGAGCAGCTGAAATAGAGAACAGCCCGCATTCTGTTCGATCGACTTCTTACTCTTCGCAGTCAGCACCAGAATGTAAAAAGGAGACTCAGGACGACAGGGTAGACAAAGGGTTTATGAAAGGCCAACCACGTCGTACAGCTGATTCATCCCAACATCCTGAGCTTGGTATGTCTTCTCGAACAGTCTTAGGCCCTGATTGACCGAGTGTGTTGCGATAGAAAGGGTGCTATTGATAGTCACTCAGGTCGACTTACACCTCACCCAATTAAAGAAAGGCGCAGAGGAGACGGCGAACAGCATCAAATACGTCATTAAAAGCCTAGAAGAGCTGAAAGATGACTTGAGAAACGACATCGGCAAAACGAAAGATCAGATGCAGAGTTGTCGACAAAGAAGCATTCTGAAGAGAGTGAGGGAAGAAAGTGACGACGGACATCAGCTTTTGGACTGTATGCGATGTGGGAAAAAGAGAGCACGTGTGACTTGGGAAGGCTAGTGGTGCTGTAGCTGATATCACCATGAACGACGCGTTGAAGCTTAATTGCCGTCGAAGTTGCTGTGATGCGGTGAAAATAATCATTCGTCTTCAAAGTTCTCACACATTGACACTAAGCCCATGGCGGTCTAGCGTCTCATCAACGAAGAAGGCTAGACATTTCAGCTGATGTAGCGAGAATGAGAGTATCAATGACTGTTTTGTATTTCACTGCTCACTAGACTGCTATATGTCGATTCTAACATTACGCCTCACTATTGCTTTGATGGAGATAGGTCGCCAGATGCAGCTTTGTTTATGCTACAATTCAGGTTTGCCAACGAGCTGAGGCTACATGGCGCTTCACAACCTGGTTGGTAAGAGGTGTGCTGAGCCAGTCCACAACGAGCTCGAAGGAAATTCGACGGTGACTTTATCACTGGCGGGGGATATGCTCTGTCCTTGAATCGGTTTAGTCCCTGAGAGCTGCTAATAGTAGGAAGCTTACAAGTGTGTCTTGATCTGGCGGGAGCCAGGGCTGACCTGTTCTATTTTTAGATACAAATCCGTTGAAGCGGCCATTACGATAGGCTAGGAAGTAGATGTCTGTGTCATATTCTCGGCACAGCTTCGTCAATTTTTCGTAGAGGGTCTTAGATAGCTTCTGGTAGTTGTTGTTTGCGGCTCGTCGTGCCTTTGCGCGTGCTAGTGGCTGTGATTGCTGCTGGGAAGTCATGATTATGCCGCTTCCTTAGAGACCTGGCTATCCGATTCATTTAATCCAGTCTGTGTGAACCAAAATCGGGATCCAGATGCTACAATCCATACAGTACGTGAAATGGATCCGGGTTTGCGTTTCCCGTGGTCGAGTGCCTTGCTCCTGTTTCCAGGTTCTTTTGCACGCCACCATGGCGCTCTGCAGCCTGGAGTCCGTTTTCGGCTCCCAGAACTTGGGGTACGGATCCGGTTTCTGGCTTCTGCTTTCAAGCCTCTCAAGATCCTCAATTGGGCGCTAACTTAGAGTTCCATCTTCCTTTGCCCGTGGACTACTGTAATTAGTGTGTTAGATTTTCTAGACTAACGTCTTTCGCGTGACACAATATTTGGCATTAACGCACCCCGCTCAGCCTCTGGTTTTTCTGTCTTACGAGCAACGTCAGCCGCGCGTTCGCTGGGCCCGAAACAGGTCCATATAACATGAAAGGCCATTCTGTGGGCATTAGACGGAACGTTCTCCGCCTCGCTCGATAGCACATGTCCCGATACGCCATGCAGAAGCTGGTCATTGGCCACTCATGCGCCATCCAACATTACGCGCGCGAGTGCCAGAATCAGCTTTCTGGCTTCTGTAGACGTCATCGAGCGTGCTATGACCAGAAATCGGTCACCTCGGCGCTTACGTTGGACCCCATCTTGGGCCATGCGTCTGCTGGTGGTAGTTAGGTGTTAAAGCCTTTAACTGGCCTCTCACATTGACACTGTCTCGTTGCAACACCGTGTTAGGGCAGCTTAGGGGAGATGGACACAAACTGTGGTAGCGGTTCCTGATTTTCTGCCGAAAGGCATTACGCATCAGGCCCTACATCACGGAGCGTTCCCTGTCTACGCCCTCCAATAAGCTCTGAAGAGAGGGCAGGAGAAAGGCAAGGCTATCGATCGAAAGCTATCTAAAACTAAAGGGGCAGTTGCACTTTCCCACTTGGAAGAGAAATCAATAATTAGATATGCTTGTGGCCAATGAGAACCTGGTCCAGTTTGGACCTGTTCGCTTATTTGGTTTAGTCATGTGATAAGCCTGTACCCATGTCTCGTCGAGGCAGAGCAGCCAGCCTCAATACATCATTGTCGATGGCTCACATGTTTAGATGAAGCAGATCGCTAGCTATATAACCAAACGAACGCAAACGCAAAAGGAGTGCCTCTTCATTCGCATTATTCTCACGTCACTTAGGCTTCTTCAACCAACGTCCCACCCATCCGCACGCACTTTGCCCGCGCATGACCTTTAACCGGAACCTCAACTGCCTCTGAAATTGTCAAACTCAATCCTAACGGCCATGGAACTCGTCCAACCCTAATGTTTCCCTCTCCTGAGGAGTAGCATTACGCATAACACGATTGACTTCTGTTGAATTCGCTTGCGCGTTAGTCAAGGTGTTGTTTGCTCTATCGTGAATGGCGTTCTCAGGAGAAACGATAAGCTCACTAGCCCATACTTCTCTATCCTCGCTTGGTGGAGATGCTGCTGGCAAGTAGCTGTTTAAACGTGTTGGACGCCCGTCGTCTCTGGGCGTGCTGTCACGAGTGCTACTATTGGGCGTACTACCGTGAACTAGATTAGCGTTGCTAGCCCTTCTACCTGAATGGTGACTGGAAAGGTCGAACGGCGGCTGTGAATCTGTGGTTTGCAGCTGCAACGGGGTATTTGGGCGGGCTGGTGCTCGTCCATCACATTGGTTGGCGAGTAAATTCCCAGACCGAATAACAAGAGTACGACGCCTTACTGGGGTTGCGAAGATGCTTGCTGTAGTTTCTTCGTCTGGAGTAGCTTGGCTTGGCTCGTCTTCGCTGTATTGGCTGAAAAGCGCAAGCTCGGTATGTGATTCCCTGCTCACCGGGCCCAATCGCAGTTCGCTCACGTTGACCGAAAGTGGAGTATTCGTTGGTGTGCCTGGACTGGCCCGCATTCGTCCATGGCCATTTTCAGTAACATCTCTATTGCTGTTTTCGGTTTGTCGGTGGGTACAGTCAGCCTCAGAATGGACAGTAGCATATACACCCCCAGTTGTATTGGAGTCGTCGCTTCGCAACTCTAAATCTCCCAGGGAATATGAAGGGTGTTGGTCACTAGATCTTTCGTTGACGGGATGGGTAGAGTTGAATATGGTGGCTGTGTCGTTTGCTTCCCTAAGAGGGTCACTGGAAAGTGCGGCCGTTCCGCTAGGCGGCGCCGAACGACGCATAGGGAAGCCAAAGGCAGTAAAGTCAGCCGCTTGAGAAACTCTGAGGGATCCGGAACTGTTCGCCTGTGGAGGATCAGATTGTAGGGCACCGGACAAACTGAAGTAATCGTCTCGAGACACACCCAGTGCTACCGGAGTGTCTGTAACAGCAACTGACGGGGTTCCAGAGGGAGTTTCGAAAAGATCAAAACCGTCAGGCCCCGAAGCCGTAGACTGATTGTTGTTGGAAGCACTTTCTGATTGGGTAGTGTCAGGCTGTAAACCAAGCTCTTGTCTATCCCTGGCAGTCATTTGGCGCGCTATAGAACTCGCACGTGTGGAAGGTCCTCTAGGACGTTGCGGCGCATCGGGGCGGATAGCCTCATGAAGCCTTCGAACAGTGGGATCATCTGTATAATCCACCGTCCCAACTGCAGAGGGCGGCGTGTCATTTTGATTGTTTAGGGCGTTGACTCTGACTTGGTGGTCGCTATTGACAGTACTACCGGTTGGTGTTGTGCGCTGGGCTTGGTCATTACCATTCAACGGTCCTCCATTGACGGCGTGAGTACCGATAACCGAGGTGGAGGGACTCGATTCAGTACTGGGCGTGATGGGAGGGTTTGGTGGAGGATTGGTGACTTGCTGGCCTATTCCACCGGAGGTGCTGTATGCAGAGAAGTATAAGTGGCTGTTAGAATCGGGCATGGTAGGTAACAGAAGATGCTTAGATAGCTGACGAGGATGTAGATTTGAAGACCTGTTGCTGGCCTTTATAATAACCGTTCTACTTCTATGACCAACAGCCCATGCTTTCCGATATTCTACATCTGGGAACCCCTGCTGAACTGTCGAGCGCCTGTCAAAGGAGCAACCGTCGTAGTCTCGCCGTGATAGGCACATAAATGTGAAGAGGCTTGCAGATCCAGCAGCATCAGTGTCGATTAAGGCTTTGGTCGTGTACCAACGCATACACTGTCTCTGCATTTTGCCGCACGAAGAGATGCACATTGGCAAGAACGACCATACTGCATGTCCGCACCTGTTTCCACTGCACCTGTTTCCACCGCACCTGTTTCCACTGCACCTGTTTCCACCGCACCTGTTTCCGCGGCACCTGTTTCCACCGTACATTTTACGTAGGAAGCTTGCTCCTGCATGTCGCACTCAGCACTCGTGAAGCACGATATAGAGGTTGTACATCAAGATTTGAGGCGTGGCGAGGACAGGACGTGATATCGAAGTTAGTAAAGCGAATTCGGCCATCTTGACTAGGGTGGCACGGGTGGCTTACGGAACTTTCCGGTTGCCAACTGGAAGCTTTTGGAGGGGTAGCAGCCTTGGCTCTGGCCCCGCGCTGAAGTGTTCAACCCCACCATATGAGCAATAGAACAACAAATGGCTCTAGCACAGTCGGAGGCATGCCTTATAGAAGATGGGGTATTCTTCTTAGATGACGCAGAAGTTGGAAGAAGATTCCAAGAGATCAATGAGAAGCGGTTTCCCTTCCAAACAGTAGAAGGTCTCGACTTCTGTCGAATCACTACTCTTCAAGACGAGGTAAGTGAGGCACAAAGGTTACATGGCATATTTAACGATCCATAGCGTATTCGATGCATAATAGAGTCGTTTTTTGAACGCTCAGGCCTAGGCCTATTGAAGGTCTATGGTTCACGACCGGATACCATCTTCACCTTCCTGAATAACCCTTCCAACGAGCCGAGCGAAGGATTTGACGAGAAGAATAAGGGAAAACAAAATGTGAAGGTCCTACTCGTCCAGCTCTTAGCAAAGGGTTCTACTGTAGTCTTCTACAAGCGCTCGCACTTGCACTTTCTACAAGCGCGCCTTGCTAGGATTGGGTTGTTGCAGGTCCCACCAGAGAGCTTAGAAAGAGAGGATATTGAGTCGTGTGAGGTCACAATGAAAGATGGCGGTTTGTAAGGAGACTCGTCTAGGTCCCACTACGAAACTTCTAACAATCCTGTAGTGCAATCATTGATGGCAGACTTGCTTTCCGGATCGTCAATGGACAGGCAATTATCGTTGGATTTGCCGTAGAAGAAGAGGTCAAAGTCTGGGCTAAGATGCGCCTCCCAAAAGAGGCGGGCGTAATGGCGAAGGTGGAGGAAATGAATGGGGAGAAAATTGTCATGAATGTTGAGTTCGTCGAGGGGAAATCTATCGCTAGCACTATGCTACCCCAATAGTCCGGTACCACTAGCGGAGATGGATTGATCTTGCGAGAGGTTCGCGCCATCGAGCACCAGAGGAGTCTGTTCGCTTGCATACTGGACTATAGGCTGACCGTTACCCCAATCTACGGTGTGTCCATAGAATATACCTGCTCGAGGCGGCCACTGTCCAGTCGACCACGGCATATTTTGCGGACTAACCTCATTGTTCGCTATATGAATGTCAGGCATCTGGCTATTCGTAAAAGAGAATTGATCGCCATATCCGTTCCACGAAGGATTCTCGTCAAGTGGGGTAGCTTTGGGCTCTACTGATAATTTGAGTACAGTTAAACCAGATAATGGGGATATTCATACCCATTGTAACAGCCCTGTAATCTGTGTTTGAATTCAACACAATATTCCCTTCGCCAAATCGTCGCCTTTGTGGTCGTGGCTCTGTATTTTGAGCCTTACGTTTTCCGCCGCCATTCCCGTCATCAACTCTATTGCCTGCTTTTATCTTACTTTGACACGCCTTGTCGAGCTCCTGCTTCCTGGTCCTAACAATATCTCTCTTTTTACTTATTACGTCCGATAATTTCCTGTTGCCTGGTTTCTTGTTGCACTTCTCGAAATGATTCAACCAAGTTCGAACGGTAGTGCTCGGCGCCCCACACAAGAGACACTTCTCGCTGCACTCAATATCTACATAATACAACGTCATTAGTATACGGCAAGTAATGCCTATAAATCGAGAGAAAGGCTTACGTTCACCAAAGTGGCGGACTAGACTGCTGTTTTGGGCATACGTGCGCGGCTTGTTTGCGCAAGTTGGATGGGGACAGCAAAGCATTGTTGATGCGGAACGGTCCGTGCTGTGATATGAGCTATCATCCTCAGCGCCAAGCTCGACAGTGCCGTCATCTTCAGAGTCGCTTGGGATACCATCATTATCGTCCGCAAAAGCGGATGTTGAGTCTGATGAGAATTGCTGGATGTTGTTCATCAGAGGCTGGAGACCGCTAACCAAGGGCTGGATGCTGGCGAAAATCGATTGTAGCGATTGGATGGCTCGAAAAAGCTCGCATAATGTGTCAGCATTGATGCGCAAGCTGTTGCAGCTCTGGCAGTTCAATTGTTGGTTCAAAGTGCCCGACATTGTTCAGATGGCAAAGTAGATGGGTAGATGTTCATGTTGATGTTCGGAGGCGAGCCAGTGGTTGAGCGGAGCGCTAGGACGGTCAGGTGCCAGGCGAGCCAGCTAATATCCGGTCAGCCGACTCGGCCACGTTTGATGTCTCGGAGCAACGAAGCAACAATAAAGAGGTCCAGTGACCCCAAATATCTTTCTTTGAATCCAAATAACCTATTTTTGCCACAATCCCCCTGCGAGCGTCCGAGCATCGAGTTCAGTGAGCTTCAATACTCCTCCCATCACGCCGTCCGAGAAGTAACCCCTATCTGGCATGCCTCGATGTATTCATAATGCTAACTAAGTTGTAGGCCCCAAGCACAACACATGTCGGATAAATGTCCCATCTGCAGCGGCACTGGCAAACAAGGCGATTACGATTGCGGCGCCTGTCATGGCACAGGCGCTGACACCTCGTCCAACTCAAAGTAGCCAAAGCAATCATGCGCACTACGAGTTTGTTTTACGGCTTGATTGGAGTGAGATTTGGGGCTAGGGCAACATAGGTAGAATCGATAATGCTTTTTGGCTATCTTCCGCTGTCGATGACGAGGGTAAAGTGAACTCAGCGGGTGGCGGGGTTGCATCCGTTGCCACCATTAATAGCCCCGTTGCTATTTCCGTTGCGGTTTCCACTGCGGTTTCCACTGCGGTTTCCACTGCGGTTTCCACTGCGGTTTCCACTGCGGTTTCCACTGCGGTTTCCACTGCGGTTTCCACTGCGGTTTCCACTGCGGTTTCCGCCGCTGTAAACACCGCTGTAAGCAATGCTGTTAGCGCTGCTATTGTGCATTCTGCGAGGAACACCAGTCCCTCTACTTGCAGAGATGCCTGTTGGTAGACGACGAGTTCTGTTGTATGTTCTTTTGCTGCTGGGCATTCTCAACATAAATATTGACTGGCTTCACTGCTATTATCATATCGAAAACACCATCGTATCCTTCCAAACCTCCTAGTTAGCACCATCGTTTAGCATGCCTCATATCACCTCCCCCAGAAAAAGTCAAGTTCATGCATTGCCAGACGCGTCAGCCTGCCGGGAGTGGGGGGTGGAAATATGCGTAGCCCTCTAGTTAACACGTTTCCAGCTTGCAGCCAGATGCGGAAGCTTAAACCATTGTAGTAATAGACGAGGGTTCGAAAGTGGGCAGACGGCACGGCACGACTTTCCTGGTGAACACGGAATCCATATTGCCATCCAGGTGTGGGATGCGTAGTCCAGTTACTTCGGTGTGTCGAGGCTGGCCAGATGATGGGAGGCAGCAGCGTTTATGCACTCGACTGCAGTCACTATCGTCCTTACCTACATATAATAATTAGACCGTGCAATAGACATGTAAATAGAGCTGGGCCGTTGGTGTCGCCCCTGTTGCGCTTGTCATGGCCTACACCGCCATCGCCGTGAATAACATAGCATGATGACTAAGTAACTACCAATTATCTTCCATGTTCTTATCAAAGATTGTGTTGTAGTTTTCCTGCATTGCCTCCCATTCGCTGCCGCTGTACTCTGCTAGGTAGTCTCCTGAATCTAATTCTTCGCAGTATCGCTCCTCACGCCTTTCCTGTTGGTCTGTTATTGATCAGAAGTGAGCTCTTGTACATTGTATTTAGAAATTACCCTTCTTGACCTCTTTAGAGTTCCTTGTCTCGACAATTGCCTCTGCGGGAATGCGGTGAAGGCATAGGAAGGCTCCCCGAATATGCTGCACGGCAGGGTTGGGAATCGTCAGACTAAGTTCTTCTATCAAATCGTCGAGCTTGAAGAAGCGGCCCGTGCCTTTCAATACGGTTGTATCGATCACACATAGAGACCAGTCACCTCTTGGGCTTTGATGTCCACGCCAAGGCTCCTTGCGGCCCCAATTCTCGGCATGCTCTCGGTCGGAGAAGAGAGAGATGAATGGCAAATCGGCTCGGCAACTCCACGTGAATTGATTCACTATAGCTTGCTTGAATTCGATCAATTCATTGGCGGCATAGACCTTCGTCGTATCTGCAGCGCTGAACCCCTCAGTGCTGGAGAAGGCTGTTCGGCTTGTCGAATAGTTCACACGATAAAGCGTATCAGGAATTTCGAATTTGGAACAAACGTATGGGTCCATGGTACTATTTTCTATTGACACCGCTTGAGATAGAGAGTGCTGGATTTTGACAATACTGTATTTCTTTGCTCGGAAGGTTATCTGAGGGCCCTTGTCATCTGACAAAGGCCTGCATAAAGGTTGGATTCGTGTCATTAGGTCATTGGACTACAGCGAAATGTTGCTGTTACACGACATAACTGACACTCGTCATGAATTGTGGCAGGTCGCGAGGGAGGTATCAACCGCTCTCTTCTCTGTTCGACAAGCTGCAGATTACAAACTCTGTCTCTGATCCCTAGATGGCCATGGCTCTTGAAAACTACGTTCGCGACCTCTCGTACTTGACATCTGGTAATCTATCAGATCTCACCCTGAACTTTGGCGAGAAGAGCTGGCAGATCCACAAAGCCCTCGCATGCTGTCACTCTAAATGGTTTCGCAAGGCTGTCACTATTGGCTTTGAGGTAAGTAGTTGTAATTTGAGACAAATCTAAGCCCTAACGAGATTATAGGAGACGGATAGCGGAATGGTCACTTTACAAGATGATATTGAATTCACTGACGCCGTTGACTGCATGGTGTCGTACTTCTACGAAGCAGGCTACAACGCCTCTAAATACAGCACGTCCGAGTCCATCATTCATGCACAAGTTGCTATAATCGCTGACAAGTACGACTGTGTATCCCTTTACGATCTTGCGAGAACATCATTCGCGAATGCTGTAAAGGCCGTTGAAAGCGACGACTGGGCCGTCATTGCTGCCTTTACCTACGACAACACGTCAACGGAAGTACCAGCTCATGTAGAGTTGCGGGGTTTGGTAGTCGCTGCCATTGCGGGTCGTCACTCCGCGTTAAAGTCGACCCTGCGAATTGAGAGCATAGTGGAACTTCTCCGTTCAAGCGCGGATTTGGCGACCGACCTTTTGCTAGGTAGGCTGGGACTGAAGGCGAAAGACGGCTCTGAGCACATTTTCATGTGTGACTATTGCCATTATGTCCACGCTGGACCTCACAATTGTTCGAACGTGGTGTTTAGGGACAGTATTTGGGGAGGTTGTCCACAGTGTGGAAATTCGTCCGGAACAACGTCGAAAAGATATACGCAAAACGTTCGTATTGTTTCGGCTTTCTCTTGTCCTGTTTGCGATGGAATCCACACTGCAGCTCCTATGGAGCCTGAGTCTGCGCCTGCAGCCCTAGCTTGAACGGCGAATGTACACCATTGGAGTAGGTAAGAAGGCTATACATTCCTCTCAATGCTATCTGCCTCGGCGTAAAACGTGGGAGAACCCAATCCGCTTGTGAAATTTTTTAAAGTGACGTCGGCTCGAAAAGGTATTCGCTGGGAATGCTGAAGAAGTTGACCCGCCGCGGCGCGCTCGCGCAAATGATGGCGTGGCTGAGTGCATTGTGGGTGACGCTCTGCATCAGTTGGGGTGGCGTCTTCGCCGTGCGTTCTGTGCTGCTGTGAGATTGCGTCAACGACTTCGCAGTTGCGGAAAGCAGGGAGGGCATTCAGACAGTCGAACTATACCGATCTTCAAATAGCTGTCAGTAGTGTCATGTAAGGGTGTCAGCAACGTGTCCTCTCGCCGAAGGCTTGGCTTCCGCGAGGCGTGGTTCAGCCCTGTGTTCTTTGTTCTGGCAGGTAAGATTAAATTAGATTAGATTAGTTAGATTAGATTCATCCTACTCGGTTTTAGCCGCGTTTTCTCCGCAGCTATACCTGGCTGACAGGCTTGGCGGGCAGCCGACACAGCACAAATACGTTGCTCCTTGCCACCCCACTTCATTCCCGTAAACGAGAACCATCTGTCCTCAAAAGCCTGTCGCATCTGGCTTCTAGCTATGACTTTGTACATTTCGTCTCTAGGAGTGACGTGTTTACCTGTGTTTGTATTCCTTAAATTGTCTTCCTGTGTGTATGCCGTACTCGAAGCCTTATGTGTGTAACGTTGTTTCAAGGCCCGTAGAGGCACGATTGCCTCATGCTTTGCAACCGCAATACCTTCAGTCTCCCCCTAGCGTTCAGCTGCCTTGTGTGCTAGCTTGCCCTCGTGCCTCCAGGGTTTGCAGTGTTTTCTCCGAACTCCGATATTCTTTAGTGTTGTGATGCCGTCCACTAGGTTCTTATGCGGCTGTGTTGTGTGGTGTGACCTGCCACCAGACGCTGCGGCAGCAGCATTTCGTCGTAACGCGGCTCCACAAGAGCTATGCTCCGCTAGTGTGTGCGACCGAGCCTACTAAGCAGGAGAGCTCTCGCACGAATCTCCTCAGGCCTTTTCGGTTGTGTCGAAGGAGCACCGCTCCCTCAACACGTGGGGCGACAGTGGACGAGGCTATCCAATGATCTGTAAGTATGTGGTGGCACTAATGGTAGCATGCCGAGTGTCTGTGAGGTGGTTCGCGTGGGAGGCATTGCCCGATAGCGATGGGCTTCCTGGTCAGCCCATCAGTAACTGTACTGTGTATGTTGTGATCATTGTGCTCAAGGGGTGTCTGGGCTCCGTCGTCGTATCTTGCATTGCTGTGTCGTGGCTAGATGGCTGCCGCTGCATTTAGTGGACGTATCATGTCAAGTAGCTTGTTTGCAGATTTTGTTCTGCCAGGGCCGCGTGTTGCAGACAGAGAGTTACTGCATGTGCATCCTTACCATGGGCCGAACAACGACCTGCGGCCACCAAATCGGCATGGAGGGACGCACGACGGTCTGTAAGAAGTCCTCGCATTTTACGATGATGTTCAGTTTCTGTCACATGATATCTGTTGTGAACGGCAGGTTCGCGATCACGGGGCACAGAAATGACAGAAATAACAGAAATAATGTTCGTTGATACTCTTGGGCGGTGATCTCCGCCGAAGAAAGAACCGATGTTGCGCCAAGCCAGCTTCGTTGGCCTGCGCGTTGGTCGCGTTCTCGCGTCCTACATCCCCCTTGTTCTCGACGTGCCATCCTACAATGAATTTCCGGCCACAGCCACCCTTTTTGTTTATGTTACCTGTAGTACGTAAAAATGTGCATGTAAGCTCATTTGCACAACCGAAATACGATCCCTCGCGCGACTGCAAACAATGGCATTTCCACCTCGATTGGAGGTACTCAGATCTAAGCCCATAGGAGAAGGATTGAGGAGCGTTTGCAATTCATTCAATTCTCTATGTAAGGAACAAGGGATACCAGCTTCTTTGTCTGCTCTAGATTGGATTGGAACTGAAGGTACCTTGACTCGAATATGTCAATGTGCACGTCTAACGTACTCTTAGATGTTCAAAATTTATCGCTTGCTCTCGTTTCAGCTCTTCAGATCCTTCCTGCTGCTCGTCTCTTACCCTCTAAGACAGGAGGCAAACACCTTTTTAGCAATCTCTCGAAGCTCCACTCTGCAATCAGCTCGGACGACTTCGACTTAGAAAGAATAAGACCCTTGTGGAACGCAGTTCTCAAGAATGAATCCGACGATGTTATTTGGAGACAAGCTGAAATCGCCGTCACAGAATCGACGCCTCCACCCCGCCCCTTATCCTTCCAACAAACGCCCCTGTCCATCAACACGGGCAGCTTCGCGAACTCGACCGAGCACCGCAAACACGTAGACGATGTACTGAAGGAGGAGCTGGGACACCTGTACGTTGGCATACCCGGCTTCGCTGAGGCGTTCTTCGGAGACGTGCCTGGTCTGAGAGCGGCGGCACAGGCCGTGTTTGACAAGTGCAAGGAAGGAGAGAGCCCACTCTTCCGGGTAGAGAGCGGCTGGGAGGGCTGGCCTGAAGGGGCAAAGGAAAAGGACGTTCTGAGCTGGTTTGCCCTGCTGACAGACCGGCTGCTGGACCTTGCAGAAGGGCATCGGCCGGCATCTAGAATTCGGCGGCGACCACTGGCACAGCCCTATCAGCCTCTGCAAGGCTCCACCGCCGATCGTAAGCTGGATATTGGCTTTGTAGACGATCCGAACGTCGGCGTGGACTCAAAATGTCGATGGTCACAGATCCTCATACCCGGAGAGCTCAAGAGCAATCCATCAGCCGACAAAGCGTCCAAGGCATGGCTTGACCTTGGCCGATATGCAAGGGAGGTGCTTGCTGCTCAAGACAGTCGCCGCTTCGTTCTCGGCTTCACGCTCTGTGGATCTTTCATGCGGCTGTGGGAGTTCGATCGACTTGGAGGCATCGCCTCCGAGCAATTCGACGTCAATGAAGATGGACTGCAGTTTGTGACTGCAATGCTTGGGTTTCTTTGGATAAACGAGGAGCAGCTGGGGTTCGACCCAACGATCATTACAGTTGGAGATAAGCGGTACATTGAGATCGAGCGGGACAACGGCAAAGAGCGCCTCGTCATTGACAGAGTCATAAAGAGGGTGCCTTGCGTCGCCGGTCGGGCAACGACCTGCTGGAAAGCCCACCAAGAAGAAGACCCTAGCACGCCGCTCGTTGTCAAGGATTCGTGGCAGTATCCGGAGCGCGAAGAAGAGGGCGAACTGCTATGCGCGGCAACTGAGAAGGAGGTGGTGAACGTTGCGAGGTACTTCCACCACGAGACGGTCCGTGTCGACGGTCAAAATGACGACATCCGCGCAAACGTACGGAAAGGCCTAGACATAACGAAGGCAACGAACTACACGCCAGAGAAAGCGATGCCGCCAACGAACACGACCGGACGCCGGGCCTCGCGGAGAGACGAAAGCAGCAGTGTTGCTGGGCGGAAGCGATCCTCGAGCTGCACGGCAATGCCACTGCCGCCTAGCAAGCGCACTTGCTCGAGCTCCCCATCAAAACCTGCAATTGTGAACCGGGTTCACCGCCGTGTCATCGTCCGCGACTACGGGAAGCCCATTCACAAAGCCAGTTCTAGGGTTAGCCTTCTGAGTGCGTTGGAAGCTTGCATCGATGGATACGAGTCACTACACACACGAGCCGGCATGCTACAATGCGATATCTCGCCGAACAACCTCATGATCAACGAGGAAGACGATGACCCCTCCTGGCGCGCGTTTTTGATAGACCTTGATCTTGCCATTAAGGAGAATCGCGAGAAACCGTCAGGGGCGCGAGGGAAGACGGGCACGCGTGCGTTCATGGCAATTGGGGTGCTTCTAGACGACGAAATGCATTCGTTTATGCACGATCTTGAGTCATTCTTCTGGGTGCTCTTCTGGATATGTATTCATTATGATGGACCAGCCAAAGATGTTGGAGCGACGGAATTCGAGAAGTGGAATTACGTAAACATGGAGGAGTTGGCGGAATTGAAGTCAGGGCTTGTGAGCAGGGAAAAACATTTCCTCAATCGGATTACGAAGGCCTTCACGCCATACTACCAGCCGTTGATTCCTTGCGTGAATAGGCTGCGGCGGGCAGTCTTCCCGATGGATAGACCGTGGGAGAAGGAAGACATGACATTGTACTCTCGAATGAAGGAGATTCTTCGGGTGGCGCGAATGGATTTGGAAAGCTCAGAGTCGTAATTACCGTACGAGGCAAGGTGTATCAGTTATTAGTGTGGAACTCACTCGCTATTGATGTCTTTAAAGACATTTGAGGGTTCAACAATGTCGAAACCCATCCCACTTTGCGCTGGCCTTCGCCTACCTCCCCGCTCATCGAGGTTCAAGTAACGTTACTCTATTGATGGGGTTGCCTGCTTTCGCAACCATCTTTCTCAATTTGCTCTTTAGGAGCGAGGCCAAAGACAAGAACAAGATGACAGAATTGGAGTCTAAGGTGAATTTGAGTCACGCCTATTTGCCTCTGGCACCCAACGCGCCCGACGATGTTAGCGTCGGGAAGCTACGCAGTGGCGTCCGGGTATCTATATCGCATACATCACGTTGCAGGCTAACGAGCTAGTCAGTATCAAATATCAAGCCAGCGCTGATGCTGTAAGTATAAAAGACGATCGACAGCGTTAGGCACCTGAACTTATCATGTATCAGTTACTCGCACATCCTACAGCTAAAGGACGATGAGAAGACCGTAGGGCGCTTAGAGGAGTCACTGTAATTTCGGACACAGACGCAGACAATGCAAGCAAAACTACGGAGAAGAATGGGAAATATTGGAGCGCACAGTTTATCGAAAGACCGAAGGAAGGAGCCCACTGCCACGTGATAATTTCTCTTCGTTGCACTGCGCACTGGTGAGCGAAATGCAGACGTATCAGTGAGACACACCATGAATGTCAAGCGCATGCCTCTTGAAATGCACTGAGTCAAACAGCATGTCAGAGCAACTAGGATGGCGGCATGCAAACCCTGACTGAAGTTCGGGGAGTCGGAAATGGGTCTCCACGTGCTTCTTTAGGACATCCTTCCGTGGAATATGGCGCATCCTCCGTTCGTATGAGAACTCTTCATTCCCTATGCAGATAAGACACACCGGATAAGGAAGCACGGTTGGATAGAGCTTCCCAGACTGTACCTCTAAGACATTTCTGCGATTTGGTACGTCAAGCTCGTCTTCCGCAATCTCGTCATCCTGATTAATTGGGCTCTTCCCAAAACCATCGGCGCCCTTCTTTCGTTTGTTCAAGGAAGGTGAGTCATTAGGTTCACATGCAACCAAACCCACCTTTTTTCGCTTAAGTGCCTTTGGTTGCTGCGTCTCTTGTTTGTGGCACAATCTAGCCAAGGTTCGCACAAATCTTACCCGGGCTTTGTCGTCCTGAATTGGCTTGAAGAGCATGCCGGCGATGGCGGCTCGCTCCCGAAGTTCAAACTCAACGGCTGGTAGCGTCAGGACTTCGGCTGCGGCCATCCCACTGAGTTGCTTGGCTATCTCGATTGTGTCGATCGATTCATGGAACTCACGGATGGCCGATTCTAATCGTTCTCTGTACAATCTCTGATATGCACTGCCAATCTTTCGCTTCGTGTCCTCGTATTTCTTGTAAAGATCCGTCCCTTGACCCTTCAAGAGTGGGTGGAAGCCTTGGTCATGAAGCTGTCCTTTGTATGTTTCTCGCTCCTCTCGAAGGACCGCGAGTACAGGATCGTGCCGTAAGGCCTCCTGTTGCGCGTCATCCAGTTCCGTGGGTGCACGTCGATCCCGTGATAAGCCCATGCGTGCAACAGATTGGATGAGAAGGTCTTCTGAAGGGCTTCCGAAGTAGATAGACTGAAAGTCACGGGCAATATGCGTTGGCGTGTAGTACTTTTCGTATGTGCTCCCGAGATGACCCATAGTCTGGTTCCGTTCTACTGGGTCAAGCGCGCCTGGTAGATCCTATAAGCTTGGGCGAAACAAAAGCAACACGCGGTCTAAGGCAGACTTACTGTTGATGTTCCTCCCAGAAGCCCGACGGAGCTGGTACAGCTCCAATGATTTCTCGAAGCCCGCAACACGCCCCAAGCGCACAAAGATATCGCGGTATTTCGCATATGGAAACGCTTGCTCTATTAGTATACGAACACCTTCGCTAGTGTTCCTAACATCGCATAGGAAGGGTTGGGTTAGCAATTCCTTTTTCCATTTGACACGGAGTACGTCACGGCCCGCAGGTATATTGAGGTCAAATATATCCTGAACACTAGTAAAGTCGTCCCTCAATGCTCCTCGACTGATGCCAATGCTCAGGATATACGAAACTATGCAGAAGGCGAGGGTCTCTTCTAGACGGAAAGTGAACTTCTTCCTGCAACACAGTACGAATCAGCAAGACTTCTTGACTCTCACATCTACTATTCAACTTACGGTTTCCCGTCCTTTTCCTTGTTCTTGATGTTCTCGAGATTGACATTTGCCACAATAGTACTCTGACTGGGATCTACAGTGCTGCGAACCTTTAGAAGTTCGATGTTCCTGAACGAGAGTGACTTGTTGCTGCCCTTTGCACTTGCGCTTTCGACAATGGCTCCTGGTCTCGTGGCTGTAGCAGCGCTTAGGAGGAGAAGAAACGAAATTTGAACTCGGATATAGCCATGGAGGGGTTTGGTGTCGTCGACCCATAGTGCGTGAAGGATAGCGTAGAGATCCTGGACGTACATGGCATGCTTTTCCTTCTCGGATTTGTCAAGCATTAGGGTTGGAATCCACTACCGCCATGTTAGTGCGCCGCCATGCAAAGGAAAAACGTGTCCATCAGAACATACATTGCAAACATCGGTAAGGACATCAGTGTCCATTGTGTGGCGTGTGAGATCCATGTAGCACATGCTGATTCTTTTCCAATAGCTCCGCATTGAGCTCTCCTTCTTGACCCGGGAATGCTTCTTCCGCCAGCGGAGGTACGCTTTGAATGTCTCTGGGTCGCATGCGCGTAATTGTTCTTCTGGGGACCTCTTGGTCTTTTTCATAATCTTAAAACAGTACCTAATGTGCGTTAGTTAAGACTCTGCAAAGATGGGGTGTATGCAGACGAGATAGACCTTACCTCTCCCAGAAGTCACCTTCCCTCTTCCATAATTTCACCGTATGAGGGGTATGGTTTGGCTTTGCCGGCCCCTCCGCCCTCAACTGAGCAATGTCTTTCAGTATCTCCTCAGCTTCAGAGTCCAGATCCGCGTCTGGTTCCTGTTCCAAGATCAGGCCAGCATCTTCGCTCGTACTTGGCTCGATATCCGTATCCGCCTCAGTACCGGGGTCCGAGTATGTGTCGGAGAACGAGTTGGTGTCCGACTGCACTTCCCAGCACGAGATGGCAGCTAGAGATGGGTTGGGTCGACGCAATGAGTAGCGATTTCGCACCAGAGCGGCATTCTTGATAGCAGTAGAGGTGGCTAGCTCTCTTCGAATGCTTCGCTTCGTGGAGGACGGCATTGTCGTAGGAGGTGAGCGACTGGAGGAAGTTTGAGAGAAGAAGCAGGAGAGGCGATGGCGGAAGGGATAGTGAGCATGCCATCACAATAAGTAGGCGCCGGCCGATGGGCAAGCTATAAGCGCAGTGCCATTCTTAGGTTTCACAGAGGCGCTGACGTATTGGCAGCCTTGTTCCACCAGCAGGGCAGCATGATGAGGATAACAATGCGGCGAAGTGACGCCCCACTTAGCTTGGGAAGTGAGCATGGGTTTGGTTAAAGCGGCAATGTGAAAGAGGCTAAGCGAGGTGGAAACGCCTCCAAAAGCAGCGGCCAAAGAGTTCCCAAAACGGATGCAATTCCACCGCCACATAGATATAGGTAGTAATAATAATAGAAAGCTAAAGAATAGATTCTTAAAGAAGAGAAAAATAACCTTACTAAATTATTACTAGATAAATAGGAACTCTAAGAATTAAATTAAATATATATATCTAAATATATAAGATTAGATCTTATTTAAGAACTATATAAGTCTCTAAAATATAGATATATAAGAATAGACGAAATAGTTAGAAGACTAGATAAAATATTTATAATACTATACTTATAAGTAGAGATATAAAGAACCCTAGATAAATATTTAGTATATTATTAGAATAAGTCTAAGAGATATAAGCTTTATAGCCTATTATAACTCTTATAGCTACTAATAAGACTATAGTCTAGTATAATAATAGACTTTATAATATAGCTCTTAAAATTACTAGAACTAGAATTAGTAAGATTTTATAATAGTATACTAGTAATTATATATTAATTAACTAAAGCTATAAAATTCGTGTCTATAGAAGAGACTATTATAGTAAAAGAATACGCGTATAAAGTCACTAAAGTACTAGTATTAGAATATAGAATACCTAAAGAGTTTATTATAGATAGAGATAAGCTATTTATATTCCTATACTAGATAATATTTTTAGTAAAAATAGAAGTTAAAAGAAAGCTTTTAATAAGCTTCTACTTAAAAATAGACGGCTAGATAGAGTAAATAAATTAAATTCTAAAATAATATTTATAAATATATATTAATAAGTTATAAGAAAATTAGATAGAACTATTACTAATAGCGTAATTTGCCTATATTAGTATAAAATTAGTAATAATAAGATATTCGCTATACTATATAAACTATAGATATAAGCTAATCGCTTATTAAGATTTAAAGAATATTAAAAGTATTATAATAAGAGCTAATAATAAAGTACGTCTCTTATAAGAGCTATATAAAGAACTAAGTAAAAATATAGCTTAAAGAAATCTTATAGTATCTAATATAGTAAATAAGTAAAAGATTAAGAGACTAATCTTTAAAGAGAGAGATAAAGTTTTCTTATTAAGATAAAACTTAAAAACTAAATAACTATATAAGAATCTAGATAATTTCTAAATAGAACTATTTAAAATTCTAGAGAAGATAGAACTAGTAAATTATAAATTATAGCT
>JAIRCK010000157.1:0-37832 GCA_020744315.1 Curvularia eragrostidis | reverse complement strand
GAGAGGCGAGCGAAGAAAGGGAGTGGGGAGGGCGTGCGATGGTTGGAAAAGGGGAGGGAGGGGGTGAGAATGTGGCGGAGTCAATGGGATCTCCCACTCGTGTGTACGTACACACACGCGTACATGCATCCGGTAGTGGGGGGAATGCAGGCAAGGCTGAGTTCCCGGCACGTCATTATAAGAAAGAAGAGAAGAAAAAAACAAGAAATGGGCCAGATTGGTATAGAAATGCGCAGGTAAAAAGGGTAGTGATTGTGAAAATTTGCTATACATCAAGTTGACATTACAGTACTACATATGAGTGTGTGCGCATACATGGTTCCAAAGGGGGAATCTCTTCAGTAAAAAAAAAACTCCCCCCAAGACAAATGATGAAATACAACCCAAGGAAAGAGATATACAAAAGCTGACTGGGCAAGGTGATTTGGTTGCCACAAGATACATGATGTTCCCGCCCGCCTATTGCGCCCTGTCTAATGCAAGTTCTCGTGTATGAGGGGGAAAAATGATGCTGGCTGCAGAAACCTGTTTAACAATAAAAAAAAAAGATGCAGATCTAAAAATAATGCAACGAGTGAGAAGAAAAGCCCTTGATAAGCATGGAAAAGAGGGTGCCAATGAGAATGCCAAGAAGCAGGAGAAGGACGAGGCACGTATTAGAGAAAAGGGCATAGTGATGAAACGCCGTCGTGATGCAAAGTGGTCCATTTCCAGCTTACTATGCGCTCGTGATTATTTTCGTATGCGCAGCCACCAGATCAGTGGATATTGCAGTTGTTGAGCCTGGATGTGCATCACTGCCTAGCAGAACAGAAACTGGTAGTGAGAGTAAAGGAGCCGGAAAACGCCGCTGGCCCAGGGGTATGATGCATCTAAAACCGACAAAGTGAAAACCGCCGCCCTTGACGCCTGGTGAAATGGCAAATGCTGTATAGAAAAAAAAAGAAAAGTCCAGAGTAGATGGTGGGCTTACGCAGGTAGGCAAGCTGCGCGAGACGAGTCTGACAGTGAGTGGTGGTGTGGAGGACGCTTAGTGTTGTACCCAATATGGTTAGGTCGCAATGGATCATGCGGACATTGGCTGATCACCCGACGCAAATCCTAGACCCACCACGCGTAGTCGTGGTGGCTGTAATGGTGCGTTACCAGGCGCTGGATCTTGTCTTTTCTACACCCTCGTCGTGCCCTCGCTGTACTGGTGGTAGGCACTGTTTGCCGGCATGTGGCTGAGCTCGGCTCCTGGGTTTGGTCGTGGCATTTGCAAGGAATGCGCAATCGATGGCATCTCCGCAACACCCGGTGCGGTGAGATAGCCATAGTCCCAAGAGCCCCGCGTTCCAGGTGTGAGGGCTGCTGGGTATGGCGACACCTGGTGAGTGGAAGCGCCCCACTGAGTCATGCTTTGCCCTGGAGGCGTCCTTTGAGCAGCCGGCATGCCGTGTCCTGCTGACCCTTCGAGGCCTGCTGCCATCTTCTGGTGGGGGGATAGGCTGGAAGACGCCATATGGGGCGTGTAGACTGTTGACGCAATCGACGCACTCACCGACTGTGGCGATGTGTTCCGATGGGTATCCATTGTTGCCTGCGAGACGGCGCCTGGAGCGTATGGCGCTGTGGACGCGAGAGGCAGCGATCCGATGCCAGCCGTCGAAGAATAACTGGCAGACTGCATAGTGTTAGCTTCGCGGCCTGCAGCAGCGCTTTGGGATGGAAACATACATATTTGCTGATAATCTTCTTGAGTGCATGCGATAGAATTTTCCATGGGAACACCTTTACATCCTTCTCGATATTGCGAGGTTTGGGGTTGGGAAACCCCATGATTACCTTGAAGAAGTCCTCGCTGTCCTGTTTTGCCTTGGAAACCGTCAGAGGTCGAAAGCCTTCGAGATTGCGGCGAATGCGATTCTTTTCCTCAACCGTAAAGCGAACGTTGACAAGCTGCTCAAGCAGATATATCGTGTCTACGCTTGTGATGAAGTGTTCATTCTTCTCTTCCCACCAGATACAGCTCACGCAGATGCTGCGGGCTGCCCGTGCTTCGGGCGTAACGGGTGCGAAGGAGGTGGTTATGGTGCTGCCGTGCTGCGATCTTTTGAACTCAACAAGCCGTCTCTTGGCGCTAAGCTCCTCTGCAGTCCAGTCATCGCTCATCTTGTCGAGATCACCGTCAATCTTGAGAACTGCCTTTGACTGGTACATGGAGTACGGATTGAATGGCTGCGTCGAAGAGTTGGTACCGCTGGCTTGCGCAAGATGTGTTGCGCGTACAAGAACTGGTGCTGGCATTGTGGGTGGTGAAGGAAGCACGGGGGCCGTGGTTGGTACACTGGCCTGAGCTACATGTACAGGAGAGCTGTAAGAACTATACGAGTGTAGGTTTGGAGACAAGTGCGAAGGTTTGTAATCGCCATGGCCAACGCCCATGCCCGAAGGCACTGCGTACAGGCCTTTCTGCGAGAATTCCGGGCCGTAGACAGTTTGCTTCGACGCATCGTATCCATTAGAACGACCATAAGGACTGGAAAGCGAAGGATGGCTTTGTAGCGGTGAAACCTGGACGCCAGAATAGGCTCCAGACGATGCAGATGACTTCGTAAATCGCGGGAACTTTGCGCGCTTCCGAAGATTGCTGGCCTCTGAGTAGCTCTGGTTGTTGCTGAGCTCAGCGGAATACCTTCGCTTCCTGGAGAAGTCGGACGAGGACTGGTATGCCAGGTTTGGTGACATGTCTGTATAGGTGAATTTTCCTGCGTTGGCCTCGATGCGCGAGCGGCCCAGTTTGTCTTCGATCTGCAGTTTCAACATCATGGTAGGATCCCAGGTGTTTGTGAGGGGGAATGGAGGCACCTCGACGTTGAGGACATAGTTGTACCACTGATCGTGGTCGTCGTATTCGACCTTTTGAAGTGCGCCGACGCACTTTTCGTCGCCAAACATGAGTGTGAAAGCGCAGTGATGGGCCTCGAGATCGTAATTTGTCCGTAGTTGCAATGTTACTGTAGATCCAGCAGTACCTTGGGCAGGAGTAATTTGCTCGGTGATTTCCGTTTCAGTGAATGCGAGGGGAGCGGGATGACGACCATCTGCATCGATAAATGCTGGGTCGGAGCGATGGTTGGCCGCACCGCGTGACTCGTAGGTTGAGCTAGGCAGGTAGGGCATGTTTGCGCTTGAAGGCTCATGGGCCAGTCCCGCGGACGCAGCCGTATACTGCGGGTCGAATGCAGGTTGTATGATGCCTGGATAGTTTGCAGCCTGATTTGATCTGGTGCTTTGGGCATCTGGATGGGAGATGGTCAGTCAAACATGCTAATGGTTCGCACGTGGCCAAGTGCCGGGTTCATCCGACCCAACATTGGCAGGTGCCCTTGCACTTTTGTCAGATGAGGCAAAGATCACTCACCATACACATACTGCTGGTTTTTTCTGTATCCTGACATGGACAACGATTTTGCAGTTCCTGCAAACCACGAACTGCCTAGGTCCCGCTACTAGGGCCCGCGCCGTGCAGTGCCCTAAGTTTCTTATCAGTGCCTGCAGGACGCGGCCTGAGTGCACTATCAGGCGGAATCTGGAATCTTGTTAGTATGCAGCCTAGAGGGTGGGGGTTGAGATGCAGGCAACAGACAAAGGGGAGGCCCGAGACTTGTCGTCCTTGGCCTGTCTGAGTCGCTGGAGGACAGTGAGCCACAAACCTGATGGGGTACAGAGATGAAGCAGGCCGGTTAGGAGGATGTTGAGACGGTCTGACAAGATTCGCAAGACTGCTCTTTCACTGTGACGAGAGACGGAGTTCAAGACAGTAGTGGGCCTTTTGACCAGTGACGCTGGCCAAAGTGGTCTCCTTGGAGAAGAGCAAATGAGATTTTCAGGAGCAGGATTCATACGGGAGTCAGGACGACTTTGAGTGTCGGTGTCAAACACTGCAAGCCCCAGGGCTTCGTCTATGGCAGCTCAGACAACAACCGCTCCGTGCCGGCGAAACAGGGAGCAGAGCGTGACGGTCTGGTAGCGAGGAGGAGGCTGATTCAGAGCAAACGCCAGGTGCTAAGATGAGTGTGAGTGACCTGTTACGAGATGTCACACATTGCGACCCGCAATTCCATGTGACTGATGGGGTCAACTTACATGGCAGACAAAGAAGGAGTAGAGACACGGGCCCAAGGCTGGCCAATATGCATGAGGCTCGACAGCCTTGCGGTTGGGGAGGATACGTGGAGCCGCAAGACTAGTAGAACACTTTGGCGGTGGAGGTAGGATAGGCGGCAGTTGATACTAGGCAGTGATGGAGTATGGAGGAAACGACAGGATGACCCGGAGTAGCGGAAGACGACGGGATTGGCCTGGCGGCACAGCGTGGAGCATAGACGCAAGTGGGCAGAAGCGGCGGGCGATCACAGCGAGGCTTGGGAAGGTTGAAGGACGGTTGGTGCTTACAGGACCCACCAAGCTGGTAGACTAGCGGCGCAGGCGTGGTAGGGTCTAGGACTACAAAGGTTGAGCACTGTGTTGCGCAACGACTGACAGCTGGTAGGCTCGTACCCGGAAGGCCAAACGGCAGAAGGGAGCGGGCGGCTGGAACCCGTGCGGTGAGGCTCGGGTGGGAGGCCTCTTGATGACGCAGCACCGCGGAGTGGCAGTAAGCTTAGCTGGACGGCTGCCTGCCAGTGGTGGACGTCTTCAGCCAGTGATGGGGGCGCCGGGTGAGCCGAGATTGAGACAGGCCGAGCACGCAGTTTCCAGAGGCGACGATGGTGGGATTCCAAGAGAAGAGAGGGTGCTGGCGAGAGCGTGTATGCGCGAGGAAGTGTATGTGTGTGTGTGATGGGTGGAGCGAGGCTCTGAGACGTCTGCAATGGCATCAAGCGGGGGTGCGGAAGGCTCTGGCCAAGGCGTGAGACAGGGTGTGAGGAGCTGGAGCTGGAGCTGGAGCTGGCGCTGGCGCTGGAGCGTGGCAGAAGAGGGAGTGAATGGGATCAGATGCAAACAAGCAGGGCGATGGCGAGCAGGAGGGCAATATGAGAGGGCAGGACAGGGGAGGCATGGAAGAGCCGGGCGTAGCAGCAATGGCAGCAATAGCAGCAACAGCAATAGCAGCATGGCGGGGCCCAGGGCGGCGGTGTCATGGACGATGATATACAGGCGGCCCAGTGCTCGAGTGAGCATCAGCAGCGACAGCTGTCAGGGCGAGCCACGAACCTGAGGCCCGGCAGCAGGGCGCCAGGGCGCTGGCAACACTGAGTGGTGGCCGCAACGGCAGCTGGCTGGCGACGGCAGCCAATGCGCGGCGGCGCGCAGCCTGGCCCCATGCGGGCCTTGGTGGTGAGGGCAGACGTGAAAGGGCATGGCAGATGTTGGAGTGGAGTGTGGTGAGCCGTAGCGTAGCGTAGCGGTAGCGTCGCCAGAGATGCGTGCGTCTATTTCTGGTGTGGCTTGCAGCCAGCCAATCGACAAGACCCCGGTCCATGCTGTGCATCGCCCAAAAGCCCCCGCACCACCGCCCTCGCCGCTGCCAGGCACCGCAACCACACACGCCTCTGCTGCTCGACGGGCGTTTTCCTCGTTGTCGCCGTCGCTGTCGCCGCCGCCGCCTTCGCCGCATATGCTTCTGCCTCTGCTTCGGCCTGTGCCTCTGCATCTGCCTTTGCCTCACTCGGCGCAGCCCTGGCAGGAGCGCTCCAGCCCGCGACCAGGCACCTTCCTCGCCCGCCAGCGTGCCTGCCTGCCTCGCTTGGCGCGCTGCGTCATTCTGTTTGCGTCCCGCCTGATCGGAAACAACGCGACAACACCCGCCCGCCGCTCCTTCCGCGCCATGAGGCTGATTTCCCCCGCTACGGACCCCGAGTCTTGTCTTCGCTCTGCCACTCTCATTCTGCCTTCTGCCATTCCACTCTCCTCTCTCTCCACTCTCTTCTCCACTCTCTCCTCTACTCTCCTCTCCACTCTCCTCTGCTCTCGCACCATGCTGCTGCCCGTGTCCCATCCACCGCTAGTATTGTCATCTGCGCCATCCGTGTGCTGCTCCTGCTGCCCCTGCGTGACGTCGGCCACGCCCTCGCCGGCGCGCCCTAGGCCCCAGACAGTGCCCTCCAACCAGAAAATGGTCAGCGAGGCTTCCACGTATTCTTAGAAAAGCTGATGCTGTATTACCCACTGCCTTTAGCCCGATCCGATGCTTAGCGGCCTTTCCGTGGCTGTGTGTAAGCCGCCCATGACCAGAAGCAGCCCATTAACCTTCCAGCGCTTCCACCATAATACTTCCCTTGGGGACTTACCGCGAACCCGCCCATAGCCTTGATTCTGCCATGCTCGCCCACTACGGCAACGCATGCACGCGCCCTCAGCTCTACACCTCGGACACCACCGGGGCCTTGCCTCATGGGGCTGCTGCATTTGGCCCACCAGGGCAGATGGGCAATCTGACAATAGCATCGCTGGCTCCATTGCCTCCCTACCAACGCAACAAGGTCCGCGCCTCTCAGCGCCTCTTGGTGCACCGCTGTCCCATGTGCTTCCATCTGCTCACTATACCCATGGCACCTAGTGGCCGGCCTCGCCGTCATAGTATGCCCACCAACCCTCATCGGACCTGCATCACGTCTTCTCCACTGCGAAGCAAGCCTGGCCCTCTCTCCTCTTCACCGTGTCCATACCCATCGTGACTTGCCGGAAAGAAACTGGGCGCCGCCTGCACTGTAATGCCACGCGTTTGTTCGCCCCATCACCATCAATCTATCTGGTGCGAGTACCTCATGACGCATCATTTCAGGCCTGCGGATGACTGCAGTCACCCCCCGAGCATCCCGGCCTTGCTGCGCTGACCCCTCCAAGCGGGAGCAAACGTAACATGGCTTGAACGGCTCGTCACTAGCAGCAGGGTTGTTCCCACGAGGACGTTTGCCACGATGTCGGGCCCTTGCTCTCACCATCTGAAACACCCTTTCCAATGCTTGTAGTACATGCTGCAAGCACGCTGCAGTCAGATGTTATGTAATCATGAGCCACATGGCACCACCACCCTTCGCGCTTTCTCGGTCGGCGCACACTGTTATCTCCATCCGTCTATCAAGTTGCGCTAGTGTGTTGAATCAACCAGTACTTGGCCATGTCCCGTCAAAATCCAAGCCAACTTGTGCAATCTTGCCAACAGGCCTTGTGCTTCACAAGCTTCCAAACCATAGGCTGCTATCTTGGTACCACAGAGTGAGTACAAAGATTTGCATCGTCACGTCCAGTACGCCATGCGGAGCTATGTCCACTTTTGTTATCCGTTACAGAACCTATGCGCAAGCGCCTTGGCATCGCTTCTTGTTCAGACTTGACATTGCCGTTGAGCCGTCAGCAGATCGATATCAACTTTGGTTGTCTTGTTGACTGTCAGTCTCGTTGAGTAGCTCAACGTCTCTTCTCCATGGTCTGTGAAATGAATGCCTACTTTCATTCACAAGGGATCAACTAATTGTCACTGAATTGATGAGAACGTTCGACAACATGCCAGCTCCGAAACACTACATACAAGTCTATGCTTTGATACCCAAGGCCAGTACCCAACATGCTGACCAACATGACCTTCTCTTCGTACTCTTGAGCTTATCCAAAGTCGCAAAAATTCCATACCCCAATCCATTTGCAGCTCCATCTCCTCATGAACCCGGTTGCTGGGGTTTTCTTGCACCCCGTTACACCAGCGCCCTCACCCACCCCATTCGCCACCAATGAGAACTGGGCATCCAGGGAAAAAATAATAATAATAAAGGACTCAGTTAACATCTAAGAACAGGGTCTATGGAGATTTTCTTGGTGTAAACGAACACAAGATTGCCTGCAGACTATACGCCTTCAACGGCGGTCTAAATCGCCACTGATAAGAGAGGGACACGACACTTAGCGCTATGCAAGTCGAGTCCAAAAGTACGCCAGTAACGCAGCAGTGTGTTTGGATGTGGAGCGTTGCAGTCTACGTGCTCAAGTGACAAGGTGGGATGCTGATAGACTGACTACGTGGACTAGAGCCGTGACAACAAGCCAGTGTCGTGATACTCACAGGCACTTTTTGCGCAGGAGCATTATGAACAAAGGAAGAGAAAAATGAAGGCGAAGGAACTGAACATCCAAAGAATCTGGATTACTATCAACTTTTACTGTTTGACTTTCCATACTCCCTACCACCATCTTTCATGTAATCATCTACTTCGACAACAAGACTATCTCTCTATTCCCTCGTCTTGAGCTCCTCCAATCTCTCCACAAGCTTATTCCATCCAGGCGTATCCTCCCAGTTTTCCTTTCCCTTGCCCATAACACTCCTCACCGCACTACGACTCTTAAACTTCCAGTCCTTAGCCACCAGCTCGCCGCTACCGGCCGCTAGGCCCTCTGTGCGCTCGCGCGGCCCCAGCGTCTCGTAGGCATCCACGAGATCGACCGTCATGTCGACGACGGCATTCCACTGGGCTTCTGTACCGGCCTCCCACTTGGGCTGCGCCGTGACGGCCCGCCAGGCTTTTTCGTGGCACTCGAGGGCCGACGCCGGGCGCTGCGTGTGCGTGTACAGCGTGGCGACAATGAGCCAGAGGTGCGGCGACGCCGTGATGAGCGGCTTGACGTGCTTTTCAATCAGCTCGCTGGCCATGCGGGCTAGGCCTGGCCGCGAGATGTCGAAGCCCTCATCGGCGGAGACTACGTGCTTGACGAGCATGTTGAGTATCTCGGCGTCGATGCATTTCTCGCCGTCGGTTTGGCCGCGCAGCTCGCAGAGACGGCGCTGGGCTGTGATGACGTCGGCCCACGACGGCGGGTTCGTCGATGCGCTGACGGCGAGCACGTTGTTCCAGATGCGGTAGTCGTTGTGCTTGATGGTTGCTGCGCGCTTGAAAGCCTTGAGTGCGTCGGTCCGCGGGTGGTTGGTCACAGGTCGTTCCTCGAGGTCGCCGTTCTCGTTCTCCGTCACTTTGGGCCGGAGGTGCAAGAGTGAGGCGGCGAGGTTACTCCATGCTTCGGCGTCTTGGTCGTCGAGCTGCACGCAGCGCGAGTAGGCTTCGACGGCGCTCTTGAATTGCTGCAGCTCGAGATAGGCGCAGCCAAGGGCGAACCAAGCGGGGTGGTTCAAGGGCGTGATCTTCAGTGACAGTGAATAGGCTTCGGCTGCTTTCTCGTAGTCGCGGGCAGCAATGTAGCGCTGACCGAGAGATCGCTGAGCCCGAGCATATCGTTTCCCAGAGACTTCCCATGCTTTTTGATACTGTGATAGGTCGTTGTCAAGGTCACCCAGGATGCAGTAGTAGCGCGGTGCTTCGGCCGGTGGTGGATCTCGTTCAGCTCCCTCCCACTTCTCTGCGTCCATGTCCGCATTCTCATCATCGCCGTTGGTAGCGTGGAAAAGCTGCTTCCTGATCATCTTGCGTGCTCTTTCTTCCTTTTCAGTAGCTGCGTAGCACAGCGCGGCTTCGGCCCACATCTCCAATCTCTCGTAGATCTCAAGCGCAGACCGCAGGCCTCCCAGAGACACCCAGCGAGCTGCAAGCTCGGCCTCAAGCTCCCATCGCGATGGCGCACACAGCGGGAAGACATAACGCAGGCGTTCTTCAACGGGCGCCGACTCGTCCTGTTTCGCTTTTGGTAGGAAAGAAGTGACCTTCTCGCCCGTCTCGGCGTCAGTCGTAGCATCACCCGAAGTCTCTACAATCACTTGGTCGACGAGTGCTTGCAGTTGCAGCAAGCCTCGCTCCATGGTGCGCGACTTGTATCCCTCGATGCGGCTACGCACAAGGAGGGCCTGCGTGTAGACCTGCCAGTTGGAGCTTCCGCCCTCTAGCACGCGTGTCGCATACGGCTCCGTTTGCTCGCGTGTAAGTCCGTCTGCAGGGTTGGTGTTTTTAATACTTTCAGCCAGTGAAAGCATGATGACAGAATCAAGGGGATCAAGGAGTGGCTGGTTCGACGGGTCCATGGATCGAAGTGACTCCGGGATTTCCGACTCCTCCTTGATCTCGGTAGACGCGGTGCCATGGGTGAAGGATATAGACTCAAGCAGCGTGTCGTCGTTCAGATCCAGCTTCTTGGGCTTTGATGTTTCTTCTGGTGTTCCATTGGCCTCTGATCCCGCACTTCGAGCAAGTACAGTCAGTTGACTGGTGTCCTTTTGCTGGAACTTGGTTCTCTTGCCCATAAGTCCAGTCAACGCAAACTCGAACTTGCGTTCAGATGCAGCCTGGTCGAGATCTGCTCGCGCTTTCTTGTCGAAACCATGATGTGTGTGGATAGACGCACGCTCGAGTAAAAAAGTGGAGTGCAAATCCTTGATTTCCTCGCTCTTTCCCGAGTTCAGAATTAGGTCTTCTACAGCCTTGAGATCATCGTAGATGGTGTTCTGGAGGCCCGGCGCCGGCTCGCTGAGCAATCTTTGATGGATGAAATTGACTCTTAGCCTGGTCCATACTGAGGCTGCAATGTTCTTCTGGATGGGCGGGCTGATGAGGATGGTATCCGCCAAGCATAACAGCTCAACATTAGGCGTGAGCCTGTATGCTGCAACACCGTCAGTATTCAGTGATGTGATAAGTTCTTCGCGCGTTTTGGCCAGGGCTTTGGCATCGGCTGCAATGTCCTTTGACAGCAGCACTTCGGCCGACTTGAAAGGCAGTGGAGGACCCGTAACATTCGATTGTATGAATGCATACAATGCCGCGACTGCAATCAAGAAGTAGACATGCTGCCGGTACAGCGCTGTCTGGTTTGCGGGCGTAGACTCTTCTTCATGTCGCTTTGACAGTATCAGCCCGAGACGGTGAAAAATGTAGTCGCTCCATAGCCCAAAATCGCTTCTCTTAACGTTCTTGGTAGTTTCGTCATCTTGGTGGCCTAGTAATATCTGTGCCTCCGGTGACTGAAGCACAGACTGGAAATCTCCTGATTCGGTTCCCTTGATGGTGGTCTCGATTACCGCAGCGAGTTCGTCAGGCAAAGAACTGCGGAAGAAACTCAAAAATACGTCGACCATGGCTGCGATATTTGTGATTTGAGTCGACAAGTCAACTGGATATCTTCGCAGCACCGAAAATACCTGGCGGACTAAATCTGCAACTTCACAAGGGCGGTTGCGGGGCTATTTTGGAATTTGCGGCGGCGATGAGTAACTCGGTGGAGAAAAAGGGCTGCGGTACGCTTAGCCTGTTTGAGCATAGGACAGGGCTCAGACGGACCCACTGTCGAAGTTTGTGGATGAGCATGGATGCATGTCCTAGGTTTGTAAGGCGGTTAGATATGGTGTTTGGGCTGTATGGTTTGAATGGGAGTACGACTGTATGCCAGAGATCAACACTACACAGTCACCAAACGGAGTATGTAGCCTTGCTTTAAAGCCTTGAATTCAGACACAGGGAGTGCTCAATAGAAAAGCGCAACTTAAATTCAGTATCGCAGCTGTCACTATCTATTAATTGCTGAGGGAAAAAAGTGACACTGATCAGAACGCATCATCATTGGTGCTAAGCGCAAATCACGTCGCATCAAATAGAGGGAGTGTCCCTCTACACAAAGTCTAGTCCGAGTCGCTGCTGCTGGAGCTGGAACCACGCTTGCTCCTGCTGTGGCTCCGACTGTGACTCTTGTGTCTATGCTTGTGCCCAGAAGAGCTATGATGCGAATGGTGTGAGGATCCGTGGTGCGATCCATGGTGAGATCCGTGATGCGATCCATGGTGAGACCCATGATGTGAGCTGTCATGTGACCCATGGTGCGAATGGTGAGAACCGTAGTCATCGCTATGCTTCTTTTTGTGTTTCTTTTTTTCTTTTCTTGAGAGAAGTTAGCACAAGCTCTACTGAAGCTCCCAGAGGTTCATCTATCTTACTTATCAGGCACCATATTGGCTGCGACAGCACCTAAGAGTGCGCCTCCTAGAGTACCCAGCGTACCACCACCAAGCTTGTTCCCAACGAATGCACCGCCTGCTCCTCCAATCAAAGTCGAACCTAGACCACGATCCCCTTCATCAGGACCGCCTGGTGCACCAGGTTGGCCGTACTGTGGTGCGCCATAACCTTGCTGAGGATCATGATAGCCTTGTGGCTGAGACGCTCCATACTGCTGGTTTGGGTCGTGATAGACTTGCTGCTGGTGTGCTGGAGGTGGATACGGGGAAGTGCTACGGTTCGGGTCGTAGCCATGTTGGTATTGATCCACGGGCGGAGGAGCGGCATAGCCGTTCTGGTGTTGCCCATAAGCATCATGCGAAGGGGGCGGATAAGGGCTCTACAACATGGTCAGCGACTGAATGTTAATACGACCATTTGCGCTGACGCCGCGCGAGTTTTCTTACCTGCGCTGGTGGGTAAGGACTGTGGCTTGCTTGACTGTATTGGTCGTGTTGTTGCTGTCCATAGCCCTGGGCCTGATGATAGCCTTGGTTATAGTCTCCAGAGCCATAAGACTGCTGGCCTGTACCTTCATGACTATACCCGTAGCCTTGGCCATGACCTTGACCGTAGTATTCCTGGTTTGCCATGTCGCGTTTCGTGATACCGAATGAGGAGCAGAGAAGAAGAGAAGAGTATCGCTCTGCGTGCAACGCGCGCAAGAAACGATCGTTACGCGATCAGGGTGGGGGAGGGGCGCAATAAGATTGCGGGACCCGTGTGATGGCTCAATCACACGCGCGCTTCAGAAGCGAAACGCCCTCTGTGGGTGCTGACTGCGGGCGCCACATGATTCGAAGGCTGCCTTGACCTAGCGATCTGAAAATGGGCTAATCGTGGCTATGCCGTGAGGGATGCAGCGATGTGGAGTCGGACATATCCGGAGACGAACTTGGGTAGCAGTGCGGTAGCTGATGGGCCAAGCACTGGCCACGTGCGGTTAGACATCTTTCAGCCCTTGCGTACGGCTGACACTGCTCTGACTTACTACGTCACAGCTGACATTCTATTCTTGCGAGAATCTGAGACCCATAGAACGTTACGTTATCAATCTCTAGAACACTCGAGCCTGTAGCTTTACAGATATCCATCTTACATTACAACCTCCGCAAATATGGCCACTATCAATTTCATAAAACCTACTCTACCTCAACAGCCTTTTGCGTGAAATCCTTCATCCAGAAGCAGCCATTCTCTTCTTTTAAAAGGCTCTTCGACTCGGTAAAATCTCTCTGGTTTTTGTACACACCGAGATTACGGCAGTTCAAAGTCCCTATCCTACGATAGTGATCTCCATGGGGCTTCAGCACTAGCATTATGCCGCGATATCTTCTTTTCCGATGTCGGTTGATAAGTAAGGCCACCGCGTCATTCAAGATGCCTGCATCAGCGCCTTCTTCGTCTAGGTGTACTGTTGCAACAATATCGACATTGCGTGAGTAAGGAAAGACGACATGAGGTCCTTTGTGTATTGCATGGTACCCAGGCATTCGGTCTTTGATCCAAGTCTGGTTGACAACATATCGTCCTAGTGGCGCCGACAAACCCGTGACGCGCACGCGTTGTGACAGATCAGCCAACAATGCGCGATCTTTTCGGTCAAAACATTGCTCCAGGCTCAGCCATTTTCCGGCTGCCGATTTTGCCTCAGTCGTGGCAGCATCGGCGTAATAGTGGTCGTAATTGGCGAATATCTTTGGACCTTGCCAACCCACCCAGGACCAGCTTGGAAATTCATTACGTCGTGTTCCAGGCTCGTCGGATTGCCAGTACAGGTTCAGCGTGTATGGTGCTTGTGGTCGTCGACTTTCCTCCCACCAGGATAGTGGCATGATGGGAAGTCCCCAGTTGTGCGGTACAGAAAGACCTCTCAAGATGCCCTGGCATGCGTCGAGGGCATCTGACTGATAACTTAGATCCCTGCTATTGTACTCATTCAAAAGGTCGTCTATCTCAACGCGGCCTGTTCGTTCCTTGGTTGACATAGGGGCCATGCCACTCAGCGCTGCGCCAGCAAGCCCTTGCCCATGTCCTGTTTGCCAATTTGGGATGTCTCTGCGAACTGATTCTTGACAGTACATATCATCACAGAGGTAAACCGCCTCATTTTCGGTGAAAATTAGTTTCCTCCTCGACAGATATCCCTCTTGGAACGTCCATCCGCGAGCTGCCCATGGCGAGCGCGAGATTAGTTCGTCAGTATGATAAGTTTTGATCAACTCAACACTGCCTAGTTGACAACATTGTTGCCTCTTACGAGGTCTTGATCCGGCACCAGGCAGACCTTTCGTCGGGTCTTCATCCGTAGCGACTATCGTTAACTCCGCTTGCGAATATATGCAGTCCATCATTTTGATCTGGATGCTCTTCTCCTTTTCGTTTTGTTGGTCGATACACTACAGTTGTCATCATACTGTCCAGGATGCTGGGGCTTTGTTGGATGGTCTTACGTATCGGTCAACCCAGAGGTACTGAAACCCTAGCATATGACACACTGCAATTGCATCCTCGATAGTTTTTGGGAACTTTCCTGCCTGATTTCCCGGTGAGGCCCTGCCCCAAACATAGGATAACGCAACATATCGACAAACGTTATGCGCGACTGAAACGACGCGCTTCGTCTGGCAATCTATGGCCTTAAAGCCTGGGACGCTTTCTTTACCTCTTGGACCTGCAAGATTGTGTTTGTGAGAGCTTTTACATGTCTCAAGCCATTCGCGGATGAGTCCGATGTTGATACGGTCAGTATCGACACGGCGAGGCGCCAGCTCATCATGCTTCGACCACTGGTGCAGGATGCCGAAATTTTCAGAGCACCAGAGCTGGGTCTTGTGCACGAAACCAGAAAGCTGGAACTGCGGACTATGGTCGTAACCGGGAGAATGGTCGCGACTGGTCGCTTGCCCTGGCAGCATATTGCACAGGCACCTGACCCCTAGGAAGCATCGCTCTAGAACAATGCCCTCTGGCCAAATGGAACCAATGAACCTGCACACCAAGCAACGCGATTTCAGGAGCGCTTCCCGTGTCTCATGGATTTCAAAAAGAACGCGGACTCCGGCTGGGCCTGGAAGCTGGGATGTTATGAGCTGATCCCAGGGTACGCTTTGGCATTTGTTACAAAGTTGCTTGCTGATATCGACTTTTTTTGGAGACACAGCAAACTTCTCCCTACTGGCAATTTCTTGTAGGCGCTGTATTCGTCGTCGTTGTTCGGACTGAATATCGCTCATCAGCTCGGTACTGACGAATGATCGTTACCATGCATACCTCTGGCGAAAGTCCACCTGCAGTCTCAGTGACCTTGATATCAGACCATGGTAACAAGCCCTCTGAAACTGAATTCGGTTGTCCATGTGTACCATGTTCCGCCCTGGGCATCACAGCGGCGGGCATCGTGGAGTCTGCAGTAAAAAACGGAGAAAAATAATGAAATAAAATAACGAAGCTACGGATAAGAACTGTGAACGTACTTTTCCAGACTTTCAGTATTTGTATTCGGAAAGATTTATTCTAATGATGTTGCGATAAAATATTAAGCGCTTAGGGAGACCATGTTCTAGGGCCGCTCAGCGGCAAGTCGTCGATCGACAATGCTGCATCTTTAAGCGCGCGACAACGTAGTGCATTGAGGATTCCATACCTAAAATTATGCCGCAACATATACCCATTGGCCTAATTGATAAATTTAAGTTTAGATGCATGCAAGGTCAATTCTGTTTTCTATTTGGATCCTGTGTGCATTTGGACATGTGGCTCCATATGTCCGCCTAGAATGTTCAGGCTTCATACTTTTAGGACAAGCTCAACCCAGATCCTAAGCAAATTGAGCGCATTATCAGCCTAAAGTGCAGGTATAATCCACTAATATGAAGCATGTTTCACGATACGGACGGCGCATCGGTCGTGGAGCCGTTAGCGTGGAAAGCGTTGTTGTGTCATGAAGGTGGAGGGCGCTAGAAGCGTAGTCGTCGGTTCATCGCAGCATACTCTGGGAGATGGCAACAGTAGTGTTCAGAGGAAGAACTTTGTTCTCGGATTTGCAGCCGATAGTATGTTCTTTGAATAGCTTTCTCTGGTGTTGCGGAGTGGTGATGGTCCGGAAAGTAGTGACCTCGATTGCTTGCGAAAACAACTACACTGTAGACACACAGGACACCATCTTTCATAGAGTCTATAACTCCCTGGACTGGAACAAGGCAATGGGTAGTTTCGCTCGTCACGAAGAAGTTTTATATATAATTCATTATTAATTCGTTGCATTACAATGCTAACTTTTGATCTGTGAGATCAAGCCTAACGTAGCTTTTGTACGTAAGCATCGCTATGCTAAGATGTTCCCTCTATGATATGTTCCCATGCTGACGCCTGCTCTAAATCCCTGAGACCGATACAAAGGTGTACAGCGCCGACGATGTGTGTGTGTCGTCGACGCCTCGGTCTATCGAGATTCCCCAACCGGAAACCCACATACCATTGCCCCATGGCTGCAGCCGAAACCGCTGTGGTCTGTATCCTGAAGCTCGCCAGCTGATCAATCCGAATATACAAATACAATATCTTACATGCATCGCTTTTCATCCACCATCCCCATTATCATCCCCATTATCATCCCCATTATCATCCCCATTATCATCCCCATTATCATCCCCATTATCATCCCCATTATCATCCCCATTATCATCCCCATTATCATCCCCATTATCATCCCCATATTCGTTTCGTGTAATCATGTTCCATAAACCTGTCGTATAACCATGTCGTATAATCGTTCGCATAATGATTCCCATATCCATCCCTATAATCAATCGACCAAGATCGTGTATCCTGGAAGACTGGGGAGACTGGGAGAGGATCGTCGTAGTACCCAAACCTGTCAACGCCTGTACCCATATTGTACAAAAAGAAAGAAAATGTAGAGAGAGGGTCCCGGCGGATGACTACAAGGTCGAGGACATCATCATATCCGCCGCAACAGCCTCGTCACTCTGCCAGCCGATATCCAGACGATGCGCTGTGATGGTGTTGAGATCATTCGGAGTCTCAAACCAGATACTGCCATAGGCGGCAAACTGCTGCTTGGCCCAACGGATGTCTTCAGCGAAGCCGCTCGTGTCGGTCGGCATGGGGTTGCTCAAGAGATGCAGCTCGCGGAAGGGGCCATGGAGACGCGGACCACCATAGCGCATGTAGTTGTAGACATACTTGTACATTTCGTCGATCGAAGCAGACGGATTCAGGGCATACTCGTGGATGTTGGCGTCATGGAAGAGCTGAAGGTCCTCAGGAATGGACTGCACACAAAGATAAATGGGCTTCTTGGGGACCTCGTGCTGCTGCGTGTTGTGCATCTCTCCATTGGAGGAGATGGCCGTGTTTTCCGGAGGCGGGAATGGTATCGGAGGTCCAAACATCTCAGAAACACTAGTCGTAGAACGAGGTGAGTTTGCATTCAGAGTATATAGATGGAATAGGGTACTTACCTTAGCGGTTGGGGCTGCTGCGGAACTTGAACGGGAGTAAAGCTGTATTGCTGAGCAGTAGGCCTAGGCACGAGATCAAGCTGGTGAGGGGCCTGCATGGGTCCGAAGTTGAACTGCTGAGCAGGACGGCTGGGGCCAACGTCGAATGAATTAGCAGCTGGAGTTGAGCCAAAGTCCAATGACTGAGCACCATGTTTTGGGAAAAGGTCGAATGGATCAGTGACTTGAGTTGTGCGAATGTCGAATGGATTAGCAGCTTGGGATGAGCCAAGGCCAAATGGATCAGCAGCTCGAAGCAAGTCAAAATCAAACGAATTAACAGACTTGCAGGAGCCCAAGTTGAACGACTCCGCAGTGTGACTTGGGCCAGTACGGCTTGGGCCAGAGTCGTCAGGCCGAGCAGCACGAACTAGGCTAAATTCGAGTTTGTGAGCAGCACCCACTGATCCGACGCCGTATGAATCAAGTTCATCGTCATCTTCAGGGTTGAAAGTTGTCCGACCGCGACTGAGAGCTTCACGTACGGCCATGCGACGACGGACTTCGCTCCTGGACAGCTCGTCTTCTTGAAACTCACGAAGATCATCTTCAAACATGTCCATGCTAGTCTTAACCTTCTTCGCCAAGAAGTTGCCGTTGTCTGCACGTGAGTCGGAAGCAGCATTGCTGCGGGAGGGCTTGGACTTTGGGGTAGACGATTGAAAAGTGTAGTTGTTCTTGACACGATGTTAGCGATATCTTGACAAGCTAGAAAAGGTGTGAGGCCGTGATTATCACAGACTTTATACTTACCAGGGCGTCGGCATCGGACTCTTCAGCGATGTTGTTGTCCTTGCTGGCAAGACGACCGCTTCGTCGCTTGCGCTCAGTATCCTCTTGACCGACACTCTTACCATTTGACTGCTGCGATTCAAACTCGTCCGCCATGATGTTGACAAAACTATCCTCGGTGATGTTGGAATCAGCCTTGCGCTTGACAGGCTTTTTGTTTTTGGGCTTTGGGTTCGGAAACGTGACGTGGTCGCGACGAGCAAACACCTGCCTGTCGTAATGCTCAGGAGTGAGAGTGGCAGGCCCACCAAGGTGATCGATAAGGCGTTTGTAGTCAGTGGGGAACATCCAGTCCTCTTCCGGATGTTCGACAGCGTATATTACACAGCGTGTGAGATCCAACGCATCAGGACCTGAGGGATGCTTCTTGACATTCTTGGCCAAATCCCTGAACGGAACAGGAGCAGCTGCTTGGTTCTGGGCGATGGAACTCGGATCGCCATGCTTCACTGACTTGGGGTGGGTGATACGTGGCGGTCGAAAGTTTGTCACGTCGAGATCATCTTCAGGTCTTGGAATACCCTGGGGATACTCATAGTGTCTGCTTACATTCCAACCGTGATTGTCAGCCCTGCGCATAGCATAGGACATCATGACGAGGACGGAATTTGGCGTAAATAAGCGACCATCTGGGACTTCTCTGTGCTCATTGATGATCGCAGCTATGTGCGAGCTGCGAGCCCCATGGGATATCAATCGGTCGATGACATCGACGCATTTCAGACAGTGTGGATGGTAAACACACAGTTCGCATGCAGTCATTCTCCCATTTGGAAAATCAATGTTCCAGCTCACCGCCCCCGGGCCAAATGCGTTGTTGTTGGCAATGGACGCCATGACCGTTGCTTAGTAGTCAGTAGCACCAACAGGGGTGCAATTGTTGTCTCGAAACCAAGAAACACACGCGAGAAGGAAGAAAACAAGGGCCAAACACAAGAAAAACAAATGGATTTACCTACCAGAAAGAAAGTTGAGCCACTGCCTTTGAATTGAGTTTGTTTCAGTGCAGTGGTTGGCGGAGAGTAGTATATAGAGGCAAATTTTATATACCAAATGGTGGGCGAGCAAGAGTAGAACGCTTGGGCCCAAGGTATTGCCTGTTTAGTTCACGTGAGGCGCAACAACTGCTTACCGGAAGTGGGGACCAAATTTCCTGTGTGCGCTGATAGTGAGTATGACCGTTTGCTATCCCCACCTAGCCGGGTATCTCCGCGCGATTTCCTGGATCGCGAGGCTCAAGGCGTGGATATGCCTTGCATGAATATGCAAGTGTCATATCGTGGACTCCATGGGCAGTGACTGCACAGCACTGCATCTGTTGTAGGTGGTTGCAGCTAACCAACATGACCTGGTGGCAGCGGAGGAACAGCAGTGTCGCGGTCGGACGGTATGTAGGTAGTGAGTCGGTCAGTGCATATAGATTGGAGGCACGAATACATCGCAGTCTAAACATATCGGCTTTTGGTATTCAAGGAAATGAGTCGTGCGTTTTAGCGTTTATGACCGCGGTGTGAACCAGGAATGCAGGCTCGTCAGTGACCAACATAGCTTTCGATAATGCTGTAGTCGACATGAGATACACGCCCAAGGACAACTGCATTTCGTGATAAAACGGTGCGACCTTGTGTGACGCGTAGGACCCAAGAAAGTCCACCATGCCTATAGGATTGGTATGCACTGCTGACTCTTGCCAGCGGGACTGTTGAGATCCGCCGAGAGTATGTCAACGAAGCGTAAGACCATCAACAGGTGTCGGCCATGATGAAATGCATGGATGTGCTGATTTGATGTGGCAGGCAAGGACAGTCCAAAGGCCATGTAAGATTTTGAGCGCAAGATAGAGAAAGCACATACGACAGACTCTCATAAGATGGAGCGGAGACTCGATAAGAAATACGTGAAGACGAATAAGACCAGACACTGTGCATTCACGATATAAATAGTCAGACAAAAATACAAAAGAAAGCTGGAAGGTAGTCGTCAAACTGAAGGAAAATCTGACTGGCCTCGTTCTCATGAGTAAAGGTCTTGTGATCTTGCAGCGTCTTGCCATACTGATATATTCAAAGGAGGTAATCGGTCAGGGTCATTGAATGGCAAAATACAGACGGATACCTCATGATAGGTGCATAAAGAACATGCTCTGGGCAGTCATCGGAGTCCCCTCCCAGTAGATATGGGCTACAGGCTAAAGACACGGCTCAAGACATGGGCTCTTGAAAAGAGGATTACAAGCAGTTCGATCTTTCGGCTCAGGTAAAAGGCCAGTTCAGTTCCACATCTATCCTGTGAATTTCTTGTGGATGTCTTGCGAATGTCCTAGTTTTGTCTGGTCAAACACTTTTCACATCATTCCAGTTAGCAAATCACTGTGCCGCGTCCGCTCACCGTGTACTTTCAGTGACGCTGCAATGTCAGAAAATAACAGCGATGTGTGCGCAGGTACAAGAGAGTTAGTTTGGCGACGTGAGTGATATCTGGACACCTGCAGTGCCCCAGAGTGAAGAGCTAGGGCCGAATGTTAGTAGTGTATAGAAGAGACGAGGTTGCGACAAACTTCGGACAAGCCCCAGACGCGGCGTTTCGGCTATGCACAAACTAGCAGCTTCCGCCTCCTAGCGCCTCGACATCTTCCCGCAACCTAGCCCGAAACAAACATCCTACGCGCATCCCCCCACCTTTGTAACCATGAACCAGGGGGCCGTTGGCGTGAGCCAAGCTGTTGAAACGGTGTTTTTCTAGCCTTCGGGATCTGGGCTTTCCCGTGTTTAGCAATGCAAGCAAAAGAAAACGGAACATGCAAGTTCCGAGGCGGGCAATGCGAGCGCCGTATGCGACACATTGACAGATGCAACATGTTTTGTGCCGAAACGCTTATGTCGCCGTGTCGTCGAAGACCTGGACTGCGTGAAGGCGTGTACATAAAGAAGCCATTGGGGTGCTCTCGCGGAGTCAATAGCATAATACGTTCCGTCTTCTATTTCGGCATCGCCATTTTCTTACGCGCTTTCTATACTGGTGCTACGAAGGAGCTGGGCTTCAATAATACATATACACTATTTCCTTCTGCCCCGCAACAAGATACAATTGCGCAAACGACACCTCGAGTCAACTTTAAACCTGCAAAATGCGTTTCTCCATTGTCTCCAGCCTCGTCATGGGCCTCGCCCCCGTCGCTCTCGCAGCGTCATCAGCGTCGATAACCTCCATGTCCATGATGGCGATGCCAACTGCATCTGCGCCAGCCATCACAATGGCATGGAACGATGGACCCTCTGGAACTTCAAAGGCATCTGCGTCCGGGGCTTCTATGAATGGCGCCAAGGAATCTGGTATGGAATCTATGATGAGCATGAAGAGCGGCATGTCAATGTCTGGCATGGCCAAGGCGACGGGAAGTGCGATGGGCGCAATGAGCAATTCTACCGGCAGTGCAGGACGGTTGGAAAAGACCACGGGCATGGTAGTCATGGGATTACTGTTGGCTCTCGTGTAGATGGAGACGGTGATCAGGATTCTTCGGCGTGTCCATTTGCTTAGGGAGGTCTTTTTTCGGCGAGCTGCAACCTGTTGTCATTTGTATATCAGTATCAACTTCAATGTATGGACGTTTAATCAACATTCTTGAATATCAAAGAAATCCTTATGTCAGTGTTGCGTGAGTTGTGGGCACTGCTACATTACGCATTAATGTTGGGGGAAATTCAAGTTGAAACGGACAACGACGCAACAGTCAATATGCTGGTCCGACCCTATTACTTTTTCTCTGACGTATTTCAAAGCACATCCTGTTTCCGCTTGAGCTATCCTTCGAAACAGACGCGCTGTGGGACTGATATGGAAGAGTTGCCTTTACTCATGATCGCGGCTAGGGAGAACCGAGGCGTTATGTGAACGTGACGTTCCACAACGAGTATACAAATGCACAAAGGCAGGACAAGCTCAGCTTTCCTTCGCCGGTATCCGATTCTGCGTAACGATAGTATGTCGTGCTACATATGGCGTTTACGGTATCCAATGAACAGAGAGAGAGAGAGAGAGAGAGCATGTTGTGAGGAAGCATGCAGCCTTATGCATGTCGTGGCGCAGGGGATCTCGTGTTCATCCTGTCGATCGGGAAAAAGATCTCGCGAGACTTGGAAAAAACCGGGGTGCGCATCGTGAGGCTAAACTACTAGCTTTGATAGCAATGTGACGAGGATGCACAGTGGTTTGAGCCAAGTCATGTACCGATTTGCGGCGCTACACAGCGTATAAACAAAGCAGAGTCTTGCGCTTATCGCTCTTTGTTTCTTCTAGTCCGACTGCAGGACGAGACATGTGTTGAGAATGCAGCGTTCATTAGTATTGGGCCAGATTTCTAACAATGCATACACTCTCGGCGCACTGTAGGTATCGACTACGGAAATTGTATCTTGAACATGTCAATCATATATTGCCTGTCAGACAATGGTTCACAGTAGACTGCAAAAGGCCAGTGGTCGCGCGACGATACCGGGTTCCATATGTTAGGGGTGTTGATGTGAGGTTGGGGTAGTGGGCCGCCGTTGCTCCACGCAGTGCAGCCGTGGCAAATGTGGGGAGACGGGAAGAACCGACAGAGCAGTTTTCGCATTCCTTTTGCCACAGGGCGTTGCACATGCGCATCGGACTGCTGTGCCGGGGAGCCAGCGCTGATTACTATACCTCTTATCGAGTGGGTAGATGGGGCGCGCCCGAGTTGCCATGGCATCTTGATTGCCGAAGAAACGTGACTTGGCGATTTGGCTCCGAGAACCTCGGCCCAGGAAGCTCTCGCGGCCGCCCCACAAGTCGAGTTAAGACGTGCGTCTCCGCCTCCGCAATCTGTATTTCATCGCCTCTGTCCTCTGTCCTTGCCTTGCTACTCAATTCACTCGCCTGTCCTCTTCTCTCCCTTGCACATCCACTCACAATGACTGAACGCCTCAAGTCCATCGTCTCGCATATGTCGCCCTCCACTGGCGGCATCTCAGCGCTGTAAGAAGACACGACGCGCCACCGCTACAGAGCAACTGCTGACAGCCACGACAGGACCACCAAGAATCCCGACGACATCGTCATCACCCTCGCTATCCGCACACCTCTCACCAAGGCCCACAAGGGTGGCTTCAAGGACACGACGCTCGATGGCATTCTCGTCAAGACTCTGAAGCAGGTTGTCGCCAGGGCCAACCTCGACCCTGCTCTCGTTGAGGATATCTGCTTGGGTAACGTCTCAGACGCCAAGGCTGCCTACTATGTCCGCGCTGCCATGCTCGCCGCTGGCTTCCCCAACACCACCTCTGGATCATCTCTGAACCGCTTCTGTTCGTCTGGTCTCAAGGCAGTGCAGGACATTGCCAACCAGATTGCCGTCGGCAGCATCGAGATTGGTTTGGCGCTCGGCGCCGAGAGCATGACTGTCGGTGGAGACAGGCTAGAGAGGCCCTTCGTCCCTGAGGTGCTCGAGAACCCAGAGGCCAACGACTGCATGCAGCCCATGGGTCAGACATCAGAGAACGTCGGCAAGGACTTCAACATCTCGCGCGAGCGCCAGGACAGGTTCGCCGCTGAGTCATACAGGCGAGCCGAGGCTGCCCAGAAGGCTGGCTGGTTCGACGACGAGATTGTGCCCATCACCACAGTCGTCAAGGACCCCAAGACAGGCGAGGAGAAGACCGTTACATTGACAAAGGACGAGGGTATCCGACCAGGCACCACCTTTGAGAGCCTCCAGAAGATCAAGCCAGCTTTCCTTCCCCACGGCGACAGGTCACATGCTGGTAACTCTTCCCAGCTTACCGACGGCTGTGCTGCCGTCCTCCTGATGAAGCGCTCCACCGCCGAGAAGCTCGGCCAGCCCATCATGGCCAAGTACGTTGGTGCCACCGTTGCTGGTCTCGCCCCAAGAATTATGGGTATCGGTCCATCTATTGCCATTCCCAAGCTGCTCAACAAGTTCAACATCACCCTCGACGACGTCGACCTCATCGAGATCAACGAGGCTTTTGCCTCCATGGCCGTATACTGCATGGAGACGCTCAAGATTGATCACCAGAAGCTCAACGTCAGGGGTGGTGCCATTGCCCTTGGCCACCCTCTTGGATGCACAGGCGCCCGACAAATCGTTACTGGTTTGAGTGAGTGCAGGAGACAAAAGAAGAAGGTCCTCCTCACCAGTATGTGCATTGGTACTGGTATGGGAATGGCTGGTCTGTTCATTAACGAGCAGAATGTGTAAAAAGTATATAATGCCCCGCTTATCATTTTTCTATGCATGTAGAATTCATAAATTTATTTTTCAGCTACCATCTTCTCATTATAAGAAGATCGATGTGCGTGAATTTTGACAGCTCAGAAGAGAGTTTGCCGGAGCAGACTGGTCTTACAGAAACTAACATCTCGGCCGATCCCGAAATCTCTAGTGTGATGATTGATCATGGGTCGTACTCAAATTGGCATTTGGTATGGTGATCCTGACACATTCCATAATGGCACTTGAATATCGGCGATGACGCGTGATATTCTAGTTACTTAACTACATTAACTACTTGTCTTAATCTAAGATGGTGTGAGACAACCCAGCAGAACAAAAGTCGTGTCTTTGAATAAAAGCAGAGAAAGTGAGCCTAACTGCGGCCTCGATGCTATGTATATAGCCCTTAGTGGGCACCAGCCTGCTTGGCAAATCCAAGCCTGATACCAGTATCAACCTTCTTATAATCATTTCCAGTGAAGTCGTGCATGATGTACTTGCCCTGGAAGAAGTTGATGCCGAAAAGGCTGAAGTCGACACCACCACCAATGTTCTGGAGGCCGCCCAAGCACGTTTTTCCGGTCTTATCCATAGGTTGCGAAATAAGCTGGCAGCCGGGAGTGACAAACTTTTGTCCGCCGATTACCACAGTCCAATTAGGGGGTTTGCTGTCGCAAGGAAGGGTCGAGAATTGCCCTTCCTTGTCATAAACAGCTCCGGGAATACGAGAGTACCAGTCCTTGACGACATCGAAATCGGTGTAACTCAGTGACGTAGAGATATCAAGATGGACGTTCATATTCCTTGCTGTGACTTTGGCGTCGCTGCCGAGAACGAATCCATCGGCGTGGAAACCGTATGCAGGCCAGCCGTCCTCGAGCACGTTGTCAACCCAGGCAACAGGACCAGTCATCTTCTTCTGATCGAAGAACCCAAAGTCGAGAACAGCGGCACCGTGTTTTTCAGCGGCAGCCCAGACTGGCTTTGCAAGCTGAGATCGCATATTATCGAAGAAGTTGTACTGGAACTCTGGCATGATGCTATTATAGCTGCTCAGGCCAAGGCCCATGAAGCAATCATAATCAGACAGGAGGCTGTCCGAGACGTTCTGAACTGCTCCAAAGACTTGATCGACTGTTATACCGCCAAGCGTGACTTTTCTACTTAGTATATCTTTCTTAGAAATTTTGACATCATAACTTACCTTTTTCGGTGTATACTGGACCTTCCGCGAATGAACCATCAGTAAAATTTGCTAAGTAGCTAAAGCCTTTCTTCTGGTGAGCGGGGTTGACTCTGTAGTAATTGTGCCCACGGAGTTGGTGTTTAGGCTGTAGGGAAGAAAACACCCAACTTAACAAATATCAGCATGGATTTTTATGCAAATATCGTTGATAGCCTACAAGTCAGAGGCAGCAGAGCCTATCATGCAGTGGACGGTTTGGCCGTTAATATTGACTGGGTAGCGGTATAAAGTATCGTATTGGTCGTCGGCCACACCGTATGTAGATCCAGTAGCCTTTCGAGTAACCAAAGCAGAGCTCTTCTTGCGAGGAGCCTGCTGTGCGGCTTCCATGAGCTTGGGATGGACGTTGACCGCATATCTACGCCTCACGTCGACCATATCCTGCAATGCCGACTTTGCGACTCCAGATCCTGGGATTGGGTTGAGTGAGAAGGCAGCAGCACCACCTTTGATATTGAAGTAAATGTCAGCCTGGGCTCTCTAGGTTCTTTTTCTTGAATTGCGCAATGTTGTGCACACAATCTCTATTTGGCCTACCTTGAGGGAGAGGATTGGCAACGACTGCGCCGGTAAAGGCGAGTACGGCCATAGATTGAGCAAAGGACAACATGACCACCATAGTAAATAGTCTTTTAGAGGTGCGAATACAGTAGCTGCCGCTAGGAAAGAGAGTGAGATTGGACTGAGAGTGATCTGCAAAAGTGGGAAGCTACTTTCATTCTTATATGAAGCTCATAGCACGATGTCATTATGTCCCGACTTTCCTTTTTTGCGCGAGCGACAAAGTGGCAGCGTGGTCTGCCCATTGGTCATAGGTCCGAGCCGTGTATTGATCAGTACGCAGTTTTGCGGAGCCCTGACTGAGTATAGCGTGACCGTTCAACGGCTCGTTGCTTATTTTAGCCTTTGCTTGTCACGTTGGTGTTCGGAGAGAACACCGGCATGTACAATTTCCCCATAGGTCCGATAGTGACATTTCGCTGACGGCAGTCAGCTGCGTCAGTGCGTTGTTCCGGGAGTTGCTCATATGGAAGACCTTAGCTGACCAGAACAGGGTATATAACCCCAAGTTCATAGTTCTATTGAATCGGGTTATTGAACAGGAGACGGAAAAAGAAGACAAGAAAGATCGTAGGCCGATGAAGCAATCGTCTGGACGGATGAACTATGATCTGGCTATGAACCGTTAATCGTCTTTCCCGCGCGCTAGAAATTCTAGAATGCTGCACTCGGCCCATTAACCTGAAAGCTAAGCCGCATAATTCCGCTGCTAAGTGTAGTTAGTGAAAGCTTACTATGTTTGACAAGAGCGTTGGTAGTAGCGCAGTCACAGGGGCCGGAAATTGTGAGCCCGCTAGACCAAGTCAAGACATTAGAGTTCATCTACACCGATACTCAGTACACGAGTATTGGCCCAAAACCCTAAACCTCTCAGCGACGAGTTTGTTTGCCGATTGAATGGGATTGAAAAAAAGTTTCTTTCTTGAGGAAATGTCTACAAATTATACTTACACGTGACTAGAGAATTCTATTTATCGGTTGACGCTGTGTTTCGACTCAGGAAGAGTGGGAACAGATCCATGGAGATGTTGGTGCTCATTTCGTTTATGTATATCTACCGTAACTGCATTCCGAGCATTCATGTATCTAAATGAGTACTACTATCAGCACCATAACCTATGCACACATGTACAAATTCACATTCTGCTAGAGGTGACTAGTGACAGGCCTCAGTAAGGCGCAGGGGCCGAATGCCAAGCAAGACTTACGTTCCTGACCATCCTCGTTGCGCTAGAACCCCTGAAATGCACGAGCAAGGTCCAGACTATTTGTAACCTTGTGAAGGCCTCGGTATATTGTCTCCAATAAGACTGACAAAAACCTATACTGAGTTTGCGAGAATGTGAAAGCGGCGCGTTCCGTCTTGCTAGTTCTGAAGCGGACTGATCCGCTTTCCAGAAATACAATCGTTGAAAATTGACGCTGGGAACTCATCGTCAATATCGCAGTTGCCCTATGCTGGGATGAGTGTCACGTTTTCATCGCCATCTATATATATGAAATGAGTTCTCAAAAACATTTGGCTTCAACTAACCCAGATATTCCCACTTACCTCGACTCTTCCAATGGCTGCATATCAGGGAAGGGTGAAACTTGACTATTTGAGGATTCACAATGAATTCCTTGCGGCTGAATGTATTTCCCATCCGTTGAGCCTTACAGCTTAACTTCACAAGCAACAATAAAATATATTGTTGAATTGGCTAGTCTTTACGAGTATTGTACTTAAACGGACTTCAGAAAGAGTGTGATTATCGCGATCTGCGGAACTATTTGATATCGCAGGTAAATTACGATGAGTGTATCGAACGCTGATCAAACAGAAAGCTGTCCTCCATTACTACGTGTAGCTGCCCTGAACCCAACAACGATGTTATGGGCTGGGCCCTATCAGGAAGCTATAAGGTGCCGAAAGCTATTGTATTGCTTGAGCTATGGGGGCTAGCCGATATGCAGGGTCTACTTATAGCGTTCGTCACGTGCCCTTCTTACGGGGAGATTTCCTATGGGTAGGCAAAGCCTAACCCATAACAAACAATCAGACTTGTGGTACTACTAGATATCTACTAAATTACGATTTATTACATCCCTTGTATTTGCCCTACAATGTTGAATATTTTTGCAAAACGCAGTATATTCATGGACGCAGATGAGTTCATAGGGACGTGGACGCTATTTTGTTTTAATCTCAGTGCTGGTAGCAGGTTCATCTACAAATATACATATCAATCTAAGAATTTCTCTTTAACAGGAACCTAAGTCTGAAGCCCATCAGATCAGTTTGGTTGCTAAAAAGACAGAAAAGAGGTACAATTAAGAGGCATTATTGACAAGATACACAACACAACATATTTTCTTACAAATGGCTTTATCAACATCATGAAGGTGATTTTGCAGACCAACATAACTGCTGTATATGTCGCACTTTCACGAATTCGCTACTTATTGCCGTTGTATGCCAACAGATTTGTTGAGCCCATAGGATCCGTGACAACATTCGGCGTACCCAGGGCGTATACCCTTGCCTTCACGGCCGCGGCAGTTGATGGCCCTTCAAGACCACGGAGATATGAAACTAGACCAGCAACATGAGGGGAGGCCATGGAGGTGCCCGTCTTTGTCGTTGTTCCTGAGTCGCTCAGGTGAGATGCCGATACAATGTTTGTTCCAGCAGCGAAGATGTCTACCGCGGCGCCATAGTTGGAGCCTCCACCACCGCTGTGTCTCTTGTTATCAATTTCAATGTTTCCGACGCAGATGACTTCGGGAGAACGAGCTGGCGAGTATTTATCGGCAGGCTCATCATCGTTACCTGCCGATGTGACAACAAGCACGCCTTGCTTCCACGCTGCGGTGATCGCTGCGTCCCATGTCGTGGAGCCGGACGAGCCAAACGAAGCATTGATGACAGCAGTGTTTTGTCGCTTCTTGGAAACAATGTCGTTGACGGTCCAGTCAAATCCTGCGAAGACATCTGACGCAGATCCTGTATCACCGCCGAAAGTCTTGACAGCCACAATCGTGGTATTTTTGGCGACACCGTACGTTGCGCCTCCAACAGTTCCAGCCACATGTCTTCGTCATGTTAGGTGGCGCAGGACCTCGTGTAATAAGGGGTTACTTACGTTCCGTGTCCATCCTCATCTGTATCAGGACTGCCTTTAACGGCATTGAAGCCCCAGGTGGCTCTTCCCCCAAACTCGTTGTGAGTGATGCGAACACCAGTATCTTGATAAAAAAGATGTCAATATCCAGTCAGGACATGCATAATTGACCCTAGCTTACCGATTACGTAGGAGAACGTGCCCTTGCCTGCACTGCCATCATAGATATACGCAGTGGCTCCCGGTTTGCGAGAAGAGATACTGGCTAAACCCCACGGTGCACTTGCTTGAGTTACAAGCGCACTAGTTCTCATGATAAAATCTTGTTCAATGGTGAGAACCTGTACACGGTATCAGCATCGCCGTGTCGTATTATCCAAAAATGCAATTTCGATTACCTCAGGTAGAGTCTTCAGTTCTTCCACGGTTGCTTCATCCAAAGACCCAGCATAGGCCTTGAAGTTGCCGAAGCCAAACTGGCGTTCAACTGGATCACCGCCTGTACCATCATCGCCTCGTCGAGCCAGGTTGCGCGCATGTATGCTGCGTACTTTATTATGGTGCGCAGCGATTGATGCGACGTCGGTATCAGGCTTTAATTGGACAATGTATTTTCCAGGAATAACATCCCTTGCTGGAGATGCTACAACAGGAGCAGCATACGCAAGAAATGGAGCGGCGGCAGCAGCTAGCGCGGTGATGCGAGTGAAGAACTGCATCGCGAATGAAGGCAAAGTGGAAATAAACTGTAATCGACTTGCCTAGCTACCATTGCTGGGCCATATGCGCTTTTTGAATCGCGCAATGTCAATCGCATAGACTATGGTAATTGCGAAGAATCACATTTTCAAGCATCAGTTATCATTTCTTAACTTCTGCCTCTTTAGGCCTAGACCCTGCGATACATTTCGTATACGTTAATGAAATTCCCCGATCCTTGGGTAGCCAAGACGTTAAGCAAGAGGTGCTTAAGAAACAATAGGTATGTCGGAAGAAGGAGATCCCTGTTGTGTCGGCCAGCGATTCCCAATTTGAACGCGCTTACCGAACACGACCCGATGGAACACGGGAGTCGGCGTCGTGTCTTGTGGAGAAAGCCCATCTCGGAATCTGCTCCGCGAAATCGGACCTTCGAAGGAACCAGCGCAGACAACCCAGAGGATATACAGTGACCTGACAGAAGTCTGTTTGCACAAGGCGCTTGTGGCGTGCCTATATTTGCCCGAACAAACTTTTGTCCTAGTACTGTATCTCAGAAATACGCATACCCATCTCGACTACGAGAGGGTGCAATTACTACAGAGAGGAACATTGAAATCTGTGCAAGTACGCTTATGCAGTTCATCTTGATTTCTTACTTAAGGGTATAGTCGATACCCTGTTTAACGGAGAAGGCGTGAGGCTAGTAGGTCCTTCCCCATGCTTTGCCACATCCTGTATATTAATCGTTTTCTTGACGACAAATAGTTGTTACGCCTTTACGACTATCCCATCGTCTACTCCCGCAACCTTGCATGCCTTCCATCTTGACTTATACTAGATCAACCGCAATGGCCGCTATGTGCGAGCTAGACGACATATTTGGCCACATGCCTTTTGACCATTTCCTCGTGGTATGTATGACTAGTCCTTGCAAGCCTGATTGCTGCCCGAGGCGAGCTATCTAATGCAACTAATGGCATCTGACACTATTTATAGGACAAGTGGGACCAAGAATCATCTCTCAGCCAAGAGGCGCAAGAAAAAACCCTTGTGGAAACATGGATTGGCCTTGGCAAACACGGTCGTTCTGTAAGATCTCTCAGCTCAATTTCCCAGTATCTTGCATCTCAGCCCACTGATAGATGTTTTCATTAGGTTTATATCCAACGGTGCTGGGAAGATGGGCAGATTCCGGTCCCTGACTACATTCCTACGAATTTGTCAGCGTTTGAGGAGCGTAAAAAAGTAGCGCCAGATGAATGGGGTGCTGCTGGTGTTATCTGGATCCGAACCTGGTATGGCAATGAAGCGGAAGAGATGGTCATTCCGAACGAGAAGACAACCACCCGTGCAAGTGCCGACGCTGCGTATGCCCATTTATGGAAGAGAGTCTTGTGTCCCTCGGAGAAGGGCGAATTTGACGACAGAATGTTTGGCCCATACGTCTTCGATAATGATGCTACCGCCTACGGTGTGTCAGCACGAGATGCAGACGATGAAGTGGAGCTAATGGACGAGATACCGTCTTTCATCTTAAGTGCTCTGGTGCGATGTCCTGACGTAATGGAAGGCAACGGAATACGCGATGGGGAGCGCGATCCAGGAGAAGACGAGGAACTAAAATGGTCGCAAGCATTACTTATCGTTGTCGCTGATGGTGAAGCATGTGAAGATGGATGGGTGTTGCTGATAGCTCTTAATGATAGGGGCCAGGTGTTACACATGCGTGTCAGGTGTAAGGCCTGTGATGTTGCACTGCAAGTGGCTTTCTGGAGCGATGGAGGGAAGCCGCTGGACATTGAGCTTGGGACGGAGAATGTAATGGACTACCTTGATTCCAATCGATCAGGCGATGGCTGGGATGACGGATGAAAGCTGTCAGATGTATCATTATATCTCTCAGGCGAAACTAAAAACATTCGTCCTCTTAAAAGCTATATGAACCGAGAAGGTATGAAGACATAATCTGTATTGAACGGCGGTAACTGTGATGCTATGCTATACTGAACCAGTATGGGATCACATGAATGTACACGACGAGGTGGGTTCGCAGATACTCTTTAACTACTCGTATTTGCCACCGTATCGTAACTTTGTATCCAGTTTCTTGGCTAAGACAATGTCTCATGGTTGAATTACAAAACTCGAAAAGCGACATGGTCAAGCATCTGTTCTAGCTGTTTATCAAGGTGACCAGGCGACTACCGTAGTATTATACATATCTGTTTTATTTCGAAACGAGCATGAAGTTTGAATAGAGGTAAGGTGGTGAAAGTGGTTGCGACTTTAGGAATGCTGAAGCACCAGCCTCTCCAAGGACTTTGAGTGTTTTACTGCGTTATGTAAAATTGTTTAATATCATGTGGCAACTACAAGGGTGTGTGTGTAGCTCTAGTCTAGTAGGTGGAGACGCAGTAGCAGCGACATCTCCTAAAGACATTACTCCATTAAAAACTCACAGGGATATGTATTTGTCAGACAGTTGTGAGGATGGGCTGGGGCACATGAGATGAAGTATGATGGGAATCTATTTCTATCTGCTACGGGTGAGGTACCCGCAAGATGCATTCGTGAACATTTTGATAACCAGACGCCAAGCATGAACCATAATCCGTAGACTACCGTATTATCATGAAAAGGCCGACCAACTGAGCCGACATGCACCGTGAACGACGTTAACTGAACCAAAGAAAAAGGACTTTTACGCTGGCGGCATAATCTAGTCGTCCTCGTCGGAGAAGACCTCCTCACCACGCTTGCGGCGGGCCATACGTTCCTTCTTCTTCTTGCGCATCTCACTGGAGGTGAGCTTAGCCTTCTTCTTTTGGGACTCGATCTTGTTACCTGGATGAACGTTAGCATAAATTTTCTTGTAAATAAAAGACCGGGCTTGAAATTACCCATAGCGTCGAATTGCACCGCTTCTTCTCCATCATCTTTAGCAAGACGAGGTCCAGAACCTTGTCCCTGAACCCAGTTGTGACCAGAGGGGGTCATGCGACCATCCATGACAGCCCAGACTTCCTCAGTAAGATCCTTGGTGAACTCGGCGGAGTGAGTAATGATGATAACACCACCCTCGAAGGACTTGATAGCCTTGGACAAGGCACCAAGAGAGTCACGGTCGAGGTAGTTGGTGGGTTCGTCGAGGACGATCAAGTGGGGGCGTTGCCACGAGCAGGCAGCAAGGACAACCTTGACACGCTGACCACCGGAGAGACCGCGCATACGGGAGTGAGAGACAAGCTCAGCGTCGAGACCGAAGTTGGCGCAGTGAGCCTCAATCTCCTTACGGACCAGAGGACGGAACTGACCGCTGGCAAGAGCCTCCTTCTGGTCGACCTCGGCAACCATCTTGGCGTGGGAAGCCATGATCTCAGAACGAGGGATCCAGGCGTTGTCGGCAGTCATCATGGGTGTCCAGCGCTCGTTCTTCATGCCGATGTTCTCACCAAGAGCGAACGAACACTCGTACTCGTAAGAGTTCTTGAACTTCCTACGGGAGTGGATACCAATGACACGGCGCTCAGTGCCGTCGATCTTGTAGATCTTGTCCATGGCCTTCTCGTCCTCCTCAGTGACGATCTTGTTGGCACGGTCCATGGTTTCACGGTCCTCACCGGTCTGGAAACGCCACTGGATGTACTCGGAAGGAGTCTTGTCGAGGTGGTGGTCAATGTGGGCGAAAGCGTGCTGCTTAATGTAGGCAATACGGATGTTCTCGTGGTGGTAGATCTCACCCTTGGTTGGGACAAGCTCACCAGTCAAGACGTTGACAAGGGTGGACTTTCCGGCACCGTTGGGACCAATGACGGCAATACGGGATCCGAGAGAGCACTGGAAGGTGATGTCCTCAATCTGGGGCTTGGAGGTACCCTCGTACTGGAAGCTCATGTTGGTGGCACGAAGGATAGCCTTGGCCTTGGTCTTGACACCCTCAAGGAAACCGGGCTCAGGGAACTTGAACTCCATATCGGAAGCAGACAGCTCGTGGTAGGACTTGGCGGCGGGGACACGCTTGACGAAGTCATCAAGGTTACCCTTGTAACGCTTGAGCTTGAAGCGCTCGTAGTGGATAACGTGCTGGATGACGTTGTTCAAGAACTTGCTGTCGTGGGAGATGACAATGGATGTGCAAGGAGAGCTGGTGAGGTAGTCCTCGAGCCACTTAACGTTCTTGACGTCCAAGTGGTTGGTGGGCTCGTCAAGCAGAAGAATATCGGGCTCCTCGAAGACGGCACGGGCAAGCGCGAGCTTCATCTTCCATCCACCAGAGAGAGCAGTGATGGGTCCGTTGTACATGGCATCGGTGAAGCCGAACTCGTTGAGGGTCTTCTTGACCTCATCCTCAGGCTTCTCAATGCCAACAGACTTGAGCTTGCTCATGGTCCAGCCAATGACAGTCATCTCAGTGTCAGCAGAGTCCAAGTCGTGCTCGACGTAGACAGTCTTGACCTCGCTCTGCTTGGGGAAACCCTCGACTTGCTCGTTGTTGATGGCGCGCATGAGGGTGGTCTTTCCGGAACCGTTGGGTCCGAGGAGACCGTAACGCTGACCACGCTTGAGACGAAGGTGAGTCTGGTTCAGCAGAATCTTAGCACCGTAAGCCAAGTTGAATGTGCAGTTGCAAAGGTCCTCGCCCTCCTCCTCATCGGGCTCGGTGGCCTGTTCAGCGGCAGCACCAGGGAGAGACCTCTTGCGGAGGTTCTCAGTGACCTCCTTGGAAGACTCATCACCGACAAGGACGGCAACGAAAGGACCGGCGTTGGCTTGCCAGTTCAGAGGCTCGTAGTCCTTCTCGTCGATCAGCTGACCGCCGATAGCGCCAATGTAGTTGACGACAGGGTCGAAGCGCTCGTCAAGCTTGACGGAAGAGGGGAGGACAGCCTTGAGGTGGCCGGCAATGGTGGCGATGTCACCAGACTTCTCGAGCTCGGGAATCTTGCCATCTACGACAGCACCGACACGGATGAGGGTGTCAAGACCCTGGCGGGTCTTCTCACGAGCCTCGGGGTCAGCCAAGTTGTCGTAGTTCTTCTCAAGCGCAGGCATGAGACGGGGCAAGAAAGCGGCAACAATCTGGGGGTCCTCGACAAGCTTGCACATGTTGTCAATAATGACGGCAGACTTGCGCTTGATGGCAGTCTCGCGCTCGACGAGACCACGCTCAAGAAGGGGAACCATGATGGCAAGAGTGGGCTCGTGGACGTCAGTGACGAAAGTGGTGGCACCGAGCAAGTGAACGGTCTCGGGGACGTTCTCGGGCTTGGCGATACACTTGATAAGCTCAGGAATGAAACGCTCGATATCCTTGTTGGAGATCAAGGAGCAGAGAATCTCCATGGTGGCGTACGCAGCCTTCTTGACTTCAGGCTTGGTATCCCACATGGCTCCGGAGATGACGGGAATCAGGTCAGGGACACGGAAAGCCATCTGTGCGGGGGCGCTCTTGGTGAGGACCTCAATGCACTTGAGGTCGCACATCTTCTCGGGCCATTTTTGTGCGTTCTCGAGAGAGTTGATGATGTGAGGGATGATGGCCTTGACGGCGTTGGGGTTGGCGGCAGAGACGATGGCCTCGGCGGCAGTCTGGGCAGCGACCTTGACGCCGGTCATCTTGTCACCGACAGCGGCCAGCACGTCGGGCAGGAGGGAAACGAGGTAGGGCTCGACAGCGGCGGAGACGTGGGCGTGCTCGGCGATGGCACGGATAGCGTCGAGGGCGCGCTCACGGGCGACAGCATCCTTCTTGCTGGCGAGCTGCTTCTTCAGCACCTGGACAGCCCTAGGAAGATTGTTAGCCACAACGTTCTAATAGGATGAGGGACAAAGCAAGGTTGGGACATACTTGGTGGGAGCGTCAGCCTCCTCGATGTCGCCGTTGATGAAGGTGGCGATGGCCTGGGCAGAGGCGTTGATCTCGTCCTGGGCCTTGGAGACGGTCAACTTCTGCATCATCTCCTCGAGCGCCTTGAGCGCCTTGGAGTTCTCGGACTTGACGTCCTTTGCGTCGTGCGAAGCAGCAGGCGCCATTTTTTCGGTGAGGGGTAGAGGAGTGGGAGGGAGAAGTGAAGGACGAGGGGTGGGGGGTCCTTATATGGACAAAGGCGGCGGGGCCCAAAAAAAACTTTTGGCGTGGAAAAGATAGAGGGAATCTATCCGGGGTATCAAACACAGCCGCGAGAAAATCGACTCGCAACCTCTATGCAATCCTAGCGCAGCGACACAAAGAGAGAAAGTACTTTGGGTCAGCCCAGAGGGAGAGTGAGTGGAGAGAGGGCGCAAAAAGGTGCCTGTGGAGGGGCTTTTTATCTGTTGGTGGGCTGTCTCGCTTTGAGAAATTTTTGGCCAGGGCGTAAGCCGATAAGATTAGCGTGCGCTGGCCCCTGCACCGAGTAACCGGACGCCTTCGCCCTTGGTTGCCTCCGCCCAAATGCCCATGATTTCATAGCACAATCCCGGCTGCGAACGAATCCAAAAGATTTTTTCTTCACAGTCGCCGCTGTTTCCCCAGTTATTCGCCACTGCCGGCCGCGAGCTCCTCTGCCTGTGCTGGTGATGGCGGGGCAGCGAGGCCTTGCCGCCGCTCCGTGTCATGCAGCAGCCCACGTTGCAAAAGGCCATCATCTATTTGTGGCGAAGTCTGGTACAGGCATGCTGACCGCCTTCTCAGGAAAAGCCCTGGCCAGAGACACGGCCTCCAAGCGGTTGAGAGCCGCCGGGCCTGCAGCACCGAAGATCAGGGACTCGCACTAAACACGCATTGCTACACTCTTCAGACGGCTACACTTGTCAACGCCTCGCGGCTCACTGTCCCTGCTGGACACGCGGAAATCATCTGTTTGGATGACCTCTACCTGTACCAATGCTGCCGCGGACAGCGGGACAGCCACTCCATTCGGGCCCAGTCTACGGCTGGTCCCTTTTCTGATACGGTAGACTTGCCGGTCGCTGTTCGTCCAGCCCTGCCAAGTCGACACGCTACGGCCAACTGCGGAAGCTCCAGACTACCTCACCGATACGCCCCCAGTTGAAACCACGCTGTCGCCGTCAAAACCAAAATTTGCCACCCATTTGAGCCACATTTACCAGGCAAATACCTTGCAAATTCTACTTTACGGCCCACAACGCAAGGACAAGTGTTCTTTCTGCTTCTTTCGTCATGCTGTTTTGATATTTCCGCCACTGCATTGTCAGGACAGCTGTGCTTTGTAAGATCGACGTCCCAGCCCGGCAATTGGGCGTACAAGGAGCAATCCCTGCATGTGGCTTCTTTTGGGCTCCTAGTCTCAGCCGCTATTTTACCCAACTGTGCTGAAAACATCTCCGGTACCACTGCTATCTGTCTTTGCCTCCAGCAACATCTCACGACCATATATAAAAGCTCTCCTGGTCGTGGCGCTCGGATCATACCCCGCTCCTTATCGATACCCCGGATTTTGACTGTTTTGCAGTTTGCAGCACGCTTGTGCCAATTCGCCCCGTGCGCATGGGCTTGCTAATAAGCACTGATTTCACCGATTCCAACAGGATACCACCCGTTGATGTCACAACGTGTATTTTTTGGTCGGTCTTAACGATTCAGCGATTTCAAGTCCCTGTAAGCATATCATCGGCCAACTGGTAAAAACGGAAATACCAGATCAAGCGGGCTAGCCCACCAAAACCAGCCATCTTTATCACGCAGTATCAGCACCACCACAAGCTTCTTTTATATAGAAACTAGCGTAG
>JAIRCK010000156.1:0-38470 GCA_020744315.1 Curvularia eragrostidis | reverse complement strand
TTATAGAACTTAGTCGTTTTATATCTACTAGACTTAGGGTAGATAATTAATCTATTCTTAAATTAGGTCTAACTTAAGTCTAGCTCTTATCTAGACTTAGTTAGACTTAGATTAGAATTATATCTAATCTAGGTCAGGTATATATCCGACTCAAGTCTGAATCTTGTCCGACTCTTGTCCTTTGACTGAGAGAGTTGGGCTTCACTTGAGAGTGGCTGGAACGGCTCTTGCCTTTGCCAGTGAGTCAAGCCGTTACACCTTCGTCCAATATAGATCCGATCGACATTGCCTGCGCCGTTACATATCTAAGTCTTGTCCTACTCTTGTCCTTCGACTGAGAGAGTTGGGCTTTACTTGGGAGTGGCTAGAACGGCTCTTAGCCTCCGTCAGTGAGTCGAGCCGTTACATTAGTTATAACTATGTATAAAGCATAATTATTTAGAGACATTTATACTTATTCTATATTAAAGAGAAAGTATAGTATGTTATCTATTTAAATTGTAGGTCTGGTAGATGTTGTGGTATCATGCGGTATCGGTGTGCTATCTATAGCTGGTGCTAAAGTATGATTTTCCTGCTGCACTGGGCTTGCATCCCGTCTTTCTCTCCGAGCCCGAGTCGTAAAGACACCACTCAAGCGTGTGCTGATCCTCCTACTCCTCTCTCTTGGACCGGCTACATTCTCCACACTTGGATTTGGGCTAGTTCCAGGGAGATCGCCACTTTGATTTGCACGTTGATCTCTTAGACGGCGCAGGGCCCTGATCCGTTCTTCTGTCGAGGCATTTGGTAAATGGCGGAATGAGAGAATATCACGAAGTGCACTACGACGGCGGTGGGAGGTTTCGGCATCAGAATTTAGCGGTGGAGCAAGTTGATCATGATCGTGTGAGGCAGAAGAATCATGAGAGTTTACAGGTCGGAGATCAACACGACTGCAAGCTGTTAATAAGTCTAAAACTGCAAATCGCGAGGAAAGCAAACTTACCATAATGGGCATGTACCTGACACGTTCAGTAGCCATGGATCCACGCATTCAGGATGGAACTTGTGGTCGCATGGGAGAACGCGGAGATCTTGACCCTTCTCGAAATCTTCGGTGCAGATGGAGCAACCCAGAGTTTCCTCCTCCGCTGAAGCATTGTCCATACCCGTAGAGCCGGCCGCAATGACGGACTGCGCTGGTGCAATGCCTGACTGATGGTCCTCGATACCGGCAGCTTTTGCTTCCTGTCGCGCTTCTGTGGCGTGTTGGGCATCTGCTGGTAGCGCTTGGTTGGACCGGTCCGTGGGCGTTGTTTGGTTCGTATGTATCTCGTTAGGAGCATTGGCATCAGTTAGATCTCTTGTCTCGGTCGTCGAGCCCAGTTCCACATCCGCAGGCTTCGTCTGCTCTTTTTCCCCAAATTTTACAACGGGAATTGTGTCGAGTATAGCTCTTCCCAAACCTCTTGCTCTGCTCTGCCTGGGGCGTCCAAGCACGTTCCGTGGGCCGTATCGCTCAGGATGGCGATGCGCTCTTACTGCACCGGTGATGATAATAACAAGAAACAGAGCCGTGATGATGCCCGTGATACTGTAGAGGATGATCATAGCAACAGCAGTCGATGGTGAAGGGCCAAGGGGATTTTGTCCTTGGCTCGAGTTGCTGCTCCCATTGTCATTGTTATTGTTCGATCGACCTTGGACTTGGACAAAGTATTTCATATGCGCGGGTAGATTGTCAATGTTGTCGAGAACGGAAGCCGAGTCACGCTTGTTCGTCATCGAGTATACTGCGAAGCGCTGCAGCATTTGTTGTGAGTTGTCCTGCTCATAGTTGCAGTAGTCGGTAACGGTACTGTACAGGATGACTGCTGAGATGTTGGCTTGTCCATAGGCATTCTCGAAGACTTTTTGAGCATCGTAGTAGCCGTTGTAGTCAGCAGGGTTGCAGCTGATGTATGCGATCTCGTCGGCGGAGATGTTACTGACGGTCGAGTAGTTCGTGTAGTATAGGTTGCCCTTGGCCTGGTAGTCCATGTCAGTGCAAGTAATCGCATGCGACGCTCTGATCGCAACGCACCGAATTGGCTGCTTCCTGGGTCAAGGGAATGACATTGGTAATCTTGCGCCCGTCGGCATCGGCATGGGCGAGCGGTAGCGTATTGTCTCCCAAGTTGGGACGCGCAGTCGAAGTGTTGGAGGGCGAGATGGTGGCGGAGGCGGGCGCAACAAGCAAGAGGCAGGTCAACTGCCATGGCAGCTGGTGCAGGCGCGCGAGCAGCATCTTGGAGCGCGTTCCTGGTTATGGATGAGTAGCACAGCAATCCGGACGCCCCATGGAGATTTCGAGTCCAGGGCGGGGGCGGGCGCGTGTGTGTGTATGTATGTATAAATATCCAAAGGCGGCCCGCTCCAGTGGTTGTATTGCCCGGACAAGTTGACAGCAATACAGGGCAGCTAAACGAGAAGACGATGCTCGCACCGGGCAGCTGACATGCTTAGTGCGATCGGAAGTGGCGATGAGCCCGGGTAGTTATGGGAGTGGCATGTATCTGTGTCGAGTATGTGTGGGCAGCACACGACGACGACGAAGACGACGGAGAGGCGCGGCAGCAGAGGCATGGATGACAGGCGTGTTCCCCCGCCGCTCCCCATGACCCGCTGACGCTGCAGACCCACTATTGCTGACCCTCCGAGGCGGATGCCCATTGCCCGCCTCGCCCTCGCTCCCTTCTGAAACCCGGTCCAACCGTCGCGGTTTCGCTACGCTGCTGGCCCTGTCTAGCAAGCCCATGGTCCGCTGTTCTCGAGCTGCGAGCTCCTCTCGCTGCATTCGTACGCCTCACAACGGAGCTGCCACTCACTGCTTCGGGCCGACTCCGACCGCCATTCAGAAGATCTCCCCAGCTCGAGTTGCAGTGCACCTTGATCGCTCCATCCACGCTCCAGACATCACCACCAGCCAAGCGCCTAGTCAGATCGGCAGCCTTATTCCCGGCACATCATGCACGTATGCAGTCCTATCTCGGCAATGCATCATGCCGGAAAGAGTCGTACGCCAGCTACCCAATGCAGAGTTTCACGTATATCGCCTCCATTGTCTCATGCTTGATTGAGACTTGCATATCAAGCTTGCATTGCTTTGCATCTACCCATTACGAATCTCGGCCCAAAACCATAACCACCCAAACGCCTGCGCTCTGCTGCCATTTATGCGGGCTCAATACCCACAGCATACTGTTTATACATACACACTAAAGAAACGCCTTGGTCGGTGAACCTTCATTCACCATGGAAGCACACTGCTCGCCTAGAGCATCACGCAGCACTAGTAGGCCACACCGCTCCTCGCACGTCCAGGCGTCTTGAACGTCATGGACTGCATCTGTTGTTCCACCAGCCCGCCAAGCGCTAGTGTATCCATGGGATCAACGCCCATCCTTTGAAAGTCGTTGAAGCCAGACAGGTAGAAACCGGCAATCACCACCAGGTACGACAGAATGAGAATCGAGCCCTTGAAGTAGTTGCTCTTGCCCTCGCCGTACATGTACGACAGGAGGAAAACGCACAATATGACGGTAATCATGTCCCATTGAGGGAAGATGAGTGTAAACGTCTGATTGGCAACCTCGCGCGCCGGAATATAGCCGCTATGTATGGCGCTGTAGAAGACGAGGGCCGGAATTTGCAGAAGACAGACTTGCAGGGCATATGCCGAACCAATCTCCATCGAGAGGGCAATGTTGCCATTCATGGCAAACGAAATGGCGTTCAAAAACTCCGTCGTGTTAGGTACCAAGGCGAACAACGTAATGCCCAGGAATTTCTCATCAATGTCGGACCCTTCCAGCACGCCATCCACAGTGTTGACCAGAATCTCTGCAATGACGGCGTATGCAACAGTCGCTGTCAGCAGAATGGCAGCACTCTTCTGACGGCTCCAGTTTGGTGCATCGTGTCCTCCAGAAGTGTGCCCAGGCGCCGTCTCACTCTCCTCGTGTGCGGCCTCTGTGCTGGTGCGCGTGTGGGCAGGGCGATCTCCGTGCCCTTTGCTTGGCGTGTGGGCAAGGTGGGCGGTCTTACGAGGCGCCTTGGTAACATCGCGTGTGGCCAGGGCAGTCGTGGTTGCAGCAATTTCGGTAATCTGGCGGGCTAGCGACTCAGCAGCATCATCTGTGAGGCCTTCGACATGGAACGAATGATGCGGATTTGGATGCCCATCTTTGGGTGGCACCAGGTGGGGAGTGTTGCTTTCTGCCTTGGAGCTGGGTCGCCTGTCGCCTGACGTGGATTGCTCTGGTCCAATACCAACCTCTTGTAGAGTTTGGCTGACCATGCGCTTGTACAATTGACTGTCCCGGACATGTGTGCGACTGGTGGAATGTCCAGTAGCTTGCCTGCTAAATGAGGCATGAGGAAACTCTGCATGGCCGCTCTGGCTAAGACTGCTCGCGCTCATCTCTAAAAACTTCTTTTCTTGAGCGTCTGGCTCCGTCCAGATAGTCGCGGCGTGAGTTCGGAGAGTGAACAAGAGGCCGATGATGTAGGAGAAGAACAACAGAGCAGCCGAGAACCAGGTGTATGGCTTGACAGCTTCGTTGTAGAACCGATCATGAAGCGCTGGTGTCTGCGAATAGTAGCATCTACGACAGTCTCGCTCCAAGGGGGCAGAGTGATGAGGACTGATACATTGGTGACAGTTGAGCTCATGCTGAAATTCATTAGCGGAATCTCTTGATGACAAGAAGAGGAGTGCATGGTTCTTACACTTCCGTAGATCTGGTAGAACAGTGTGGGTCCAAAAGCGCCAATGACGGCAAACAAAAGCATGGTTGATGTCACGCCAGCTGAACGCACATTGAATCGCTGGGTCTTTCGTTTCAAGGCACCGAAACACATGGATAAACCAGGGAGGAAGAGGATACCTGCAAAAATACTGCCAATAATGCTTCCCTCGACAAGCTGTGCCTTTCCCTGGTTGAGTGCCACACAGTAGAGGAACACCTCCACTATGGTAGAGAAGAATGCGTTGATGGTCGCACCAACTCCCATAGATGATTGAGCGGAGATGGACGCCACTGCTTGGCCAATGAAATACGCCAATGGGATAATGGACAACAAGGCTAGCGTGAAGAGGAGAAACTGGTCCGTCAACCAGAAGTGCAGCTCCATAGCTTCGGCCAGGACAAAATAGTCGAATATGGTAAAAGCAACCAGACCAAGGAGGTTGATGAGAAAAATATTTGTGCCGTCGATTGTGTACTTCCAGTATTTGATACCGACTGCTCGATAAGTGCAGAGCAGGATGGAAGATGACTCTCCCGGGCGGCGCACGTTACCATTGTCGGAGTGGAAAGAGAGGGCAAGAGGATGACGCCGCAAGTGATCCAACAGAAGCAACGTAGTCTTGCCCATGGGAATCGAGAAGACAAGAAACCAACAGAGGGCGGAAACGAAGAAGAGTGAAGGCGTGAGGATGCCGTAGAAGAAGAGGAAGAAGATGACACGGCCAAGATTCCACTTGCCGCGGCCAAACAGTCTTCTCTTGGTAGTAGCAGTGTCAGTATGGTTCATGTTAGCACGTCCATGTCTTCCAAGTAGACTGGTGGTCTCGCTTCCGGTAGAGTCGACACTGTTGCGCCTCCGGCCAACAAGCGAGCTCTCACCAGCGTTGGTAGGCCCAAAGAACAGACGTCCTTCCTCGATATCACCACTCTGCCATTGCTCGTATTCGCTGATGCTGCGACCTTCGCCTTCGTCTTCATCTATGTATGCCTCGTCCTGCATGAGCTTCACGTATTTGCCAAAGGGATAGAAGAGATATGAGGCAAGGTGGAACAAGAGGTGCGAATATTCTTTGCAGCTTTCGTTGAAGCCAAGCAGAGCGCACAATAGACCTCCACTCGCAGCCACGACAGCCAGCCACCAGCCAAAGACGAGGGTCCAGATCAGGTTGAAGAGCAGCAACCACCTGCTGACGTAGAGGCCTGGCGACGAGTGAATGTCGGCTTCGGCATTACGCTGGACCGATCGTCCTTTCTTGTAGAGAGCAGGTTTCCAGATCCTGATGCCAAAGGGATGTGTCACGTTGATGGCGTCCTGACGATCGCGTAGGGTGAAGCTCTCAGCGTCGCTCAGCTCGTCATCGTCGGCACCTCCGCTTTCGTCTTCTGCCTGGACCGTTTCCTCGCTAGAAGAAACGGGTGTCCCGTCTGCATCGGTGCTAGTCGGTGGGCGCGCGCTATCCTGTCCAAGATCGTCATCCTCGGTAGAATCGATGGTAGTCAGGGCCGCCGGCTGTGCCGTGGTCCTTCGTCGGACTGTGGAGGACTTGCGACGCAGTGTCTGCCGCTGCTTCTTTTGCTGATCTTGCTGGGCCTGATCTAACTCGACCTCTTCCTCTGCATCGTCGACGCTGAACTCCTGTCCCTTCTGCGGCCACTTGGACGATGTCGCACGGCGGGTCATGGAGGGCTTCTTGGGCTTGACGGAGGCTTCCGGGGCGGGCGGGTTTTGCTGGCGGCGCTCCTTTGCAGCGGTCATGGTGCCTGTGGCCCTGTCAGCTTCGTTTTGTTCATGTTCATGTTCGTCTTCTTGTTTCCATTGTAGCTGTGGCTCTCTTGTTCAAAACCCAGCCAGCTTCTGTCCGAGTCCGGGGGACAAGGTCGTACCATATCCTGAGGGCTGCACGGCAGCTTGGGAACGCCGGCGCGCGGATTCAGCAGATGTTGCGCTCTGGGCAGGCGCGTCGCCATGAATGCTGCTCTGGCGAGACTGCTCTGGCGACGGCTTGGCCCCGCTGTGGGTGGGAGTGCGGTCCTCCATGGCGGTGTCGCGATGTCGCGATGTCGCGGCGGTGGGTTGTGATGCGATGCGATGCGATGTCGAGGAGCTGGCGGGCTGTCTGCAGCCGGACCTTGTTTTGGGCAGACTGGAGACTTGAAATGGCCCCAGCTCGGGCTATGTGTTTATGAGGACGAAACACACACTAGTCGGTCGCCGTGCCGGGGCAGCGATCAGGGCAAAAAGAGGATGCATGCCAGTGTGCCGCCGTGCCCGTCTGCTGAGGTCTGTTGTGGGCGGAAGCTGCAGATGACCTAGCTCGCGCTGTGAGCGGCCAGCCCTCCGCCACTCACCACGCTGATAGCATACGGCTTTTGCGGGCCCTGTCTCACTCGCCATGGACACGATGGCGGCACACGCGCTGCAAGTGGGTCACATGACGCAACGCGATTGCGATGTCTGCTCAACCACGGCGGGCGGAGTGGCTATCTTGCAGCTACTGTGCAGCAAAGTCCATGCCCAATTCACATGTGCATGCCGGGGCGCCGGCAACCTGGCGACCTGGCGGCCTGGCGAACCGGCCAGCAAGGCGCGGTGGGGCCCCCAGGCGCTACGGCCCCTCGCGGCCAAACCATTAATCCGCGCGTCGCAGCTTCGGAAGCTTCCAGTGTGACGAGCGTGTCAATACGCCGGCCGGTGCAACATTCGCCAACACCACACGCACCCACGCCTCTACCATCCCCATTGTCATCGCCATCGCTGCCCCTACGACATACTCACCCTCCCGCTCTGCCGCTTGCACATTCCCTGCCTCGCTGTTTCTCCCCCTCAACCTGTGCACTCTGCTGTTCGTCTCCCCGCCAGCCTGACCATCGCCTCCGGCGCCCGCCACAGCCATGGCGCTCGACACCTTCTTCCACAATAAAATCGAGGCCATGAAGCTCGAAATCATACAAGGCCAGGCAAAGCTGCGGCGGCTCGAGGCCCAGCGCAACGACTACAACTCGCGGGTGCGGTTACTGCGCGAGGAGCTAGGCCTTCTCCAGCAGCCAGGGTCCTATGTCGGTGAAGTGGTCAAGGTCATGGGCACCAAGAAGGTGCTGGTCAAAGTGCATCCCGAGGGCAAATACGGTATGTCTCCACGGCACGCACATCCCGGCCACAGCGCTAATTGATCCAGTCGTCGATGTCGCCGATAATGTCGACATCAGCAAACTCACCGCCGGCAAGCGTGTCACCCTGCTCAGCGACTCCTACAAGCTCGAGAAGCTACTGCCGTCTTCGGTCGATCCACTCGTCTCTCTTATGATGGTCGAAAAGGTGCCCGACAGCACATACGACATGATTGGTGGTTTGGATCAGCAGATTAAGGAGATCAAAGAAGTCATTGAACTTGGTCTACAACACCCCGAACTCTTCGAATCGCTCGGTATTGCTCAGCCCAAGGGCGTCCTGCTGTACGGCCCGCCTGGAACTGGAAAGACACTGCTTGCGCGTGCCGTTGCACATCACGCCGACTGCAAGTTTATCCGAGTGTCTGGTAGCGAGTTGGTTCAGAAATACATTGGTGAGGGCAGCCGCATGGTCCGAGAGCTCTTCGTCATGGCGCGAGAACATGCACCTAGCATCATTTTCATGGACGAAATTGACAGCATTGGGTCAAGTCGTGTTGAGGGAAGTTCTGGTGGCGATTCCGAGGTGCAGCGGACTATGCTGGAGTTGCTGAACCAGCTGGACGGCTTCGAGCCGACCAAGAACATCAAAATCATCATGGCGACCAACCGACTCGACATTCTCGATCCCGCCTTATTACGACCAGGCCGCATCGACCGAAAGATTGAGTTCCCACCGCCAACCGTCGAGGCACGTGCTGATATTCTGCGGATTCACTCCAGGAGCATGAATCTGACGCGTGGAATCAACCTCACCAAAATTGCCGAGAAGATGAACGGATGCTCGGGTGCTGAATTGAAGGGTGTCTGTACCGAGGCCGGCATGTATGCTCTGAGAGAGAGGAGAGTGCATGTCACACAGGAAGACTTCGACCTGGCAACAGCCAAGGTGCTGAACAAGCATGACGATAAGGCCACTAGTCTTAGCAAGCTGTGGAAGTAGACGGTCCAGTGCGGAGCGCTCAATCCATACCGAGCTGCGCTAATGCTTACGTCAAAAGTATGCACAGCAGCCAATGTGACATAGACTTCTGACTTAGATAATGAATGACTTTTTGATCGTTGACTTCGACAAACGTGACCCTTCATGGCTACAGGAAAATGTCCTGTGCGGCGCAGAGTTACCCCAGCCAACCCAATTGATCTTCAACTCGTGCTCCATTAATCAATGCATAGTGGGGACTTTGCCTGACATGGTGTAGAAAGCCTGCTATGCTGTTACCATCACAAGTTCATGCTATTCTTGTTATGTAGCCGTTGCTCAGAAACTTGACATGTACACAGATAAGAGCTATGCGCGCAAACAAAACATACAACGGCGCTATTTTTGGCTTGTGGGTAAAGCAACTCCGACATCTAATTACACCTTTTTAGTGAGTTCAATTCGGTCAGGGGTAGCAAAGCCTCGACAACATTTGTTGAATGCTTCGTTTTCCAATTCATTGACTTCAGGAAAAAAAAAAGTATCGACAAGAAAAGGAGACGACTCGCAGATCGTTGCGACCATCCGAGACCTCATCCGTCGTGCCCAACGTGCATCTTTCCCATCAGAGCTTGATTGTTTGCAGGCTGGTGGTTCCTTGCACTGTCAGGTCTGATCTAGCAACAAACCACCACCACCACCACCACCACCACCACCACCACCACCGCCGCCGCCGACAAAGTCAACCCAAAACAACAAGCTGAGCATCTCTCGTATGAAGACAAAAACACTTTTGCTCCATGGAGGCCAGTCATTGCTACTTCTTTGACTACTGTAGTATGGGTGATTCTCTCTTTTGGCCTCGTATGTCTCCAGTTGTACTGATACGCAAAATTAAGGCGCATGAACACCACCTTGCGGTTCTCACTATTCAACAAGGAACCGCTGATAATCAATTCTACTGATCTTTACGACGCTGAACATAATGAAGTTTAGTTACGTGCATTCAGATTGATAAGAGTGTAATGAGACATACACTCACTCGGTAACATGCCTGCAACAAGGCGCAATTTTAGACAACTGTTAGCCAGGCAGACTCGAGTTTGACATTATTTTCTCGAGTCTGTAGGCTCCCCGACAGGGTCTGACAAACTAGCAAGCATTGTGCTGTGTTCGAGTTGGTCCCTCTGTGGACAAAGCCTTTATATTCTTGTAGCAGCGTATTTCTGGCACATACGGCCATAGGCTCAAGGAAGCAAGCTACCCCGTTTGATCTAGCATATTTAAGCTTGAGACCGGCGGATTAGTAATTTCGTGGGTGACCAGAAGTGAATCCCCGCTGTTGTATGTTTTTGTGTTTTTGCCCGATTTTTTTCTTGGGTCACGTGAGTCCTTCGAAAAGCACTCGCCAGCCATATCCAATGTGCCGAAGGGCATCATTAGTGGACATACGCTGCCTGATAGCCAGGCTTTGAACGCTTCTGGGGCACCGGGTTGTATTCTGACGGCATCAGGGTTGAAGCACTCTTGATCGACCATATTACACATGCAACTGGGTTGCAGATCCCATCTCCACTGGCATCATCATGCATTGCCCTAAACCCGTCACCAACTCAAATTTCTTCTTGAAAAAAAAAGCCAGCAAGACAAGAAATGCAGTCGCAACCAGCACTGCCCGGTTGCCTGGAATTGTGTGCCAGTTTTGCAGCTTTGGAAACAACTGCACCGAAATATAAATCAACATCTAACACAATTCTTTCATACCAGGGCAGCAAACAATAATGGCCTTCTTGCAAGCTGTAGGAAGGCAAGCGAGTACACTAGAAGTTCAGCGAAACTTGAGCGTGTGGAGCGTGGATCCATGAATATCCAAATTGCCGTAAATTCTCTCATGTTTTCCCAAGATATACATAGTAAATGCTGGATAGGCGTAATGCACAACTGGGCAAGCAGTAACATGTGCACACTGTTAGCTTATATGCATGGCAGCGCGATACGACTAGGATAGAATTGTACAAGGCGAGAAAGACGCGGCTACCGCCGAAATAGACCCACGCCGAGACGATACATAATCAGGTGACCGTCGTGACGTCACCTGAATTATACAGCCACCAGTTTTTCTTACCCATTGCACGTATTCAAACTGCATGACCAGCCGAGAGAAAAAAACAATATGAGCGAATCAAAGGATATGGTGGTGATACTGACCGGCGCTTCGAGAGGTAAGATAGGGTTCTGTAGTTAATTCTAGCAAGCGGCCCAATTGCTTCCTTATGCTCCCCCTCCCTCGTCCTCCGATGCGTTTCAACAGAGCATGTGTACGATGCGCAATGTTCTGCTAAATCCAAGCACGCATGATAATGCCATCACATACACTACAATATGATTCTAAAAAGTACATCTGTCTTGTAGGCATTGGTCTAGCAATTGCTCACCACCTCCTCTCCCGCGGCCACAAACTCGTCCTCGTGTCTCGGACACACTCGGCCCTTGATCAGCTACATTACCAATATGGCTCAGACAAAGTCGAGGTGCTTGCCGGTGACATGGCCGATCCGTCGCTCCCGAAACGAGCCGTTGACCTAGCGAATGACCGCTGGGGTCGTCTCGACTCGGTTATCATCAACCATGGAAGCCTGGATCCCGTCAAAAAGGTTGCGGATACCGGTGTGGAGGAGTGGAAGAAAGCCTTCGACATTAACGTTTTTAGTGCCCTGGCCTTGGTACGAATGACACGCCAACCCGTATATATCTTGCTTCTTTTGAAAGGCAGCTAACCTGCCCCGCAGATTCAAGCTTCCCTTCCTTCTCTGCGTGCAGCAAAGGGCCGTATCCTTCTCACCTCTTCTGGAGCAGCCATATCCGCTTACCAAGGCTGGGGTTGTTACGGCGCTGGGAAGGCTGTGCTCAACCACCTTGCACTGACTCTTTCAGTCGAAGAGCCTGATGTTACTACAATCTCCATCCGACCAGGTGTTGTAGACACGGAAATGCAGCGGGAGATCCGCGAGGTGCATCACGAGCGTATGAGCGAAACGGATCGGGAGAAATTCAGCGGATTGAAGACCAATGGGGGGCTTTTAAGGCCTGAACAGCCTGGGAACGTTATCGCCAAACTTGCTGTGAGCGGTGGAAAGGAGTTTAGTGGAAAGTTTCTCAGCTGGAACGATGAGAGTCTCAAAGCTTTTCAGGAAGAGTAACATATCATCATAGCATTTAAAGGTCATTCATCATAGGTCGGGTTCTACGTATACAGCATGACCAGAATGTCGCCCAAGAGCGCTTGTACTGCCGTCCTTGCGCTCCCATACATAAACAGGCTTCTACAGGCTTCGAAAAAACCGCACACTCTCACTTGGCAGGGCGACCGGCCAATGTGTCGATATTTGTGGGGTTGCTTGGGGCTTGGGGCCTACCAGACAGCATATCCACCGTCTCCTTGAGAGCCATCCAGAACTCGTGCTTAGGACGTCTCCGGTGCCACTCAGTCTCCCTCCTCTCAACAGACTCCATCGGAGAGAAGAGTAGTTTGCTTCCCTTGATACCAATGACACTGATGGACATCGGGTCGTCGTCAATATCTTCTGGGCTCATACCAGCGAAGCCCTCCAGATGCTGCATAGCCTTGGTAGCAAACCTAACCGCCCTGACACGGTCCATAGGGGAAGGAATCGTGCCTTGCTGGAAATGGCCGGGAACGCCGTGCCGGGATTCGAACTTGCCCTTGCCAGCTTCCGCAATCATCTGTGCGATGATCTGCACCGAGTACGTCTTTGATGCCTTCTCATTGACCAGAATTACCTTACCAGACCTGCTGATACCCTTGTCCTTCCTGAAAACGCTGCTCAAGTGATCAATGTCACGATCCAGCATCTTGAGATCGATTCCGTCCTCTGGAGTGTAGACGGCCAAAGCTCCGATACTGAGACCAGCAACAGTCGCAATGTAACCGGATTCACCACCCTGTGTCTCAATGACGAAGACACGACGGCGGGTGGCGGATGCAGATTGGCGGCAGGCATCAGCATACTGAATGAGTGCGTTCAAGCAGGTGTCTGAGCCAATCGAGTACTCAGTGCCAGGGACGTTATTCGAAATGGTGGCGGGAAGGATAACCTAAGCTTCCATTAGCGTACTGCTCAAACAAATCGGAGCCTTTTCCACCTCAGAGTGTCGTATACTTACCATAGGAATCTTGAAGGCCTTGTAATATTCGCGTGCTTTTCGCAACTCAGAGACGGCTGTGAACGCCTCGAATCCACCAACAACGAACAAAGCCTGGATGTTATACTTCTTGAAGACGAATGCAACAGTTTCCAGGTCCTCACTAGGAAGTCCACGGTTGGTGCCTATCTCAGATCCTCCCTTGGACGCCCAGGTCTCAGCGTCAATCCACTTGATGTCTCGGACCGCACCAATTGGCTCATCAGAGTGGTGGCGAATGATACCAGGGAATCCATTGTGAAGCGCGACTGGTTGGTGGCCACGAGCAAGACAATGTGCTACGGCGGCACGAGTCGCTGCATTCATTCCTCCGGCTGGTGCTCCCACGTGGATGATGCCAACGCGCATGCGCTTGTCTTCGGGTAGAAGAAGCTCTGGCTGATCGGCTGCTGTGGTGATCTTATAGGCCTGGTACTGTTGCTCGAATTCAGTGTCGCGTAACTGCATAGCCTTGTGGAAGTCCTTGTTCTCGATAGCTACGGCAACTTCCTTGGTCTGAGCAACAGCCTCAAGAAGTGGGCGCCGGACAATCTTGTTCTCTTGCATGCAGATGACTGGGCTGGGAACATCGGGACTAGCCTCCAAAACTGCCTTGACAGCCTCAACTCCTTGAAGTGTTGCAAGCATACGGTCGTAAGCGCATGGTGTGCCTCCACGCTGAACGTGTCCAAGCGTCGTAACACGAGTGTCGAGCTTTGCATCGCGTGAGAGGATGTCTTTGACGTGCTGCGAAGTGATCTTGTTAAGATTACGATCGATGGCGCCTTCAGCAACGACGACAATGGTCTTCCGCTTTCCCATCTGCCTCTGCTTCTTGATCTGTCGGCACATGTCCTGTTCCCAGCCTTCATGTGGCGGGTTCTCCGGGATGAAGACAAAGTCAGCTCCCGTTGCAACACCGGCACTGAGCGCGAGCCATCCGCAATGTCGGCCCATGACTTCAATGACGAAGGCTCGTTGATGGCTTACGGCGGTCGTGTCGACCGAGTCGATGGCTTCGCAGATACGGCCGAGTGATGTGTAGCAGCCAATGGTGGCATCCGTCATGGACAGGTCATTGTCAATGGAACCGACCAAACCGACAATGTTGAGGTGTTTGAAAGGCTCGACTTGCTGCTGCGTGAGCTGTTTGTCCTGGACTAACTCCTCCAGCAGCTCCGGCCACTCAGCGCGGAACTTGTCTGCGCCCGTGAGGGAACCATCACCACCGCAGATAATGAGGGCGTCGATGCCCTTGGTGATCAAGTTCTTTGCGGCTGTGCGGCGGCCCTCACGCTGCATAAACTCCATGCACCGTGCTGTGCCGATGAGGGTGCCTCCTTCGGACAGGAAGCCTCGGACGTCTTCCCACTTCATCTCCTTGATCATGTCGCCGCCCTTTACCAGGCCGTCGTAGCCCTCGTATATGGCGTAGGCCTCGCAGTTGTTGTGAATGGCTGTGCGGACGACGGCTCGTACGGCGCCGTTCATGCCGGGCGCGTCTCCTCCACTCGTCATAACTCCAATGCGCCTCTTCTTGCCCTCGAGAGGCGGCGGGATGTCGGCGGGCGCCATCTTGGGGTAGCAGAAGTAGTGTGTGCGTGGTATCAGACGGGGTAGTGAGGGAAGGGAGAGTAGAATCAAGGTGGTGAGTGCAGGACCGAAAAGATATTTGGCCGTGGGTCGGTATGAGGTCAAAGTGGATTCACCCGTCTAGCTGAAAACTTACAGACGCGAAAAAGAAGCGGGCCCCTGCGTGTTGAGGAGCTTCGATGGGCGGTGGTGGGATGATGGTGGGAGGGTGGAGGGGTAGCTTTGCCGAGTGCGGGCTGGCGGAGTGGCAGGCACGGTCACGACATGAATTGCAACTACGGCGGCGGTGTTGAGCCAACGCGTCTTTTTATTGATGAGGTGGCTATGGAGTGTGGCCGCGACAATTGGTGAGGAGCAGCGGCGCGTTGCATGCATGCATGAGTTCGGAGCCGGTGAGGATAAGACCATGGGTCTCATTTGTCGCAGCCGCAACCCAAATGACGTGGGAGCCCGCAAAAGAAAACAGCTCCCCGGTCCGCCAGGTGGGGTCACACCACCGTCGATCCGCACGGCGGGCCCAAGACGCTTCTGATTACCTCGTCACCGCGTTACCATGTTTTCGGCTTTATGCGACCAACGTCTTGGGCTGCAGCACGGCGGCACGGCCACTAGGTCTAGTACGACAGCAGCCAACTGTGCCGTCCCCAGTCCGGTCACGCCGTCTCTTTTGTTTGTCCGAGAGATAATCACACGCTTGAAACGACTACAACCACGGTTTATTGCCATCACTCAAATGTCTGCCCAAAATACCCTGTCCAACGTGCAAATCCTACCACAGCAGTCTCGACATTAAAAAGCACCAACCTCCAGGCCCTCCCGCGCCAACGTCTCGAATACCCTTGGCGGCAACTTGTACTTGATCAGGCCAGCAAAGACCATCAGGTCCTTGGCCTTTTGTAGCAGCTGGTCGGCAAGCACCTTGCGCATCTGGTCTTCAAACTGTCCAGAAAGGAGACGCTCACGATGCTTGGAGCAGCAGGCAATGCACCAAAGCAGGACGTTGCCGATGTTTCGGGATATCTCCTGGGGATACGAGTTGAAGCTGTTTGCTGCGGCCCGAATGTCGCTGACATTGCCTCCAGCCGTCAATGGGAGGATGCGCAGATTCTCAATTTGCTAACAGAGCTGTCAGTGGAAACTAGTCTGGTTCAATGATCCGAAAACTTACTCCGAGTGCTGCCATGTAGTCACCAGCCTCAATGACCTTCTTAGCCTTGTTGAGCTGGAACAGGATGCCGACTGTGTCACGGTTCGCCTGGGAGACCTTCCTCCACCACAAACTGTTCGCATCGTATAGAGCCACGACTTTCTGCGCGAGGTCCACTGGATCGTCGGTTCCAAGCATGCTTAGACTGGACGAGGCACCAGACTGCTGTTGCTGTTGCTGCGACTCGGCTGCCGCCAAGCGCGGTTTCAGTGGTTCCAAACGAAGTGGCTCTTGGCCAATCTCCACTGAGAGAGCCTCAGCAAGCGCACGGTTGAGAATGGTTACTACGCTGTCGTATTCTCCAGCCAAGTGACACAGCAAGATGGCGTCGTTGATGCGCCCATTATCATCTGCCATCCTTGCCGCTTCCCGTGTAATGGTGTTGAGCAAGCCCGTTTCGCCGTCAAGTTTCAGCAGCGGCACGCGTTCCTGAATAAGACCAGGCGTCGTCTGTCCGTTCGATTTCACATCGCCTAGCAATGTGGAAAACTCGCGTGTTTCGAGGACAAGCTCACGGAGCGCTTCGTGGCACAGCTCGGCTTGTTGCCTGCCCGCCTCGCCTGGTAAATCTGCATTCATGCAAATCAGGACCAAGTAGTCGGCTGCAGCATCAGCTCGAGCAGCCCGGAAGTCACTGGTGTAGTAGCCAACCACACGTCCAAAGTTCAGCTGCGGTTGTTGTCGTGTTGTGTATGTCAAAATCTCGCCACCAGCTGTGGTCCAGTCCGAAACACGCAACAGCCCGTAGTAGTCCAGAGCGATTGCGAAATGAACTGCAGAGACATAATTATGGGTGTAGAGATAATTGACGGCTGGCTCGAACAGGCCAGCAAGCGTAGCGAGATAAAAGTAGACTCCATATCCGCCCGCAGACTCAGCCGTGTCGTTCATGAAGTGACGTTGGCCAATGTCCTTGATAGTCGTTCGGAGTTCCTCCAAGCCGAAGATCTCGCCAGCATTTTCCTCAGCTCGGTTGCCTTCACGAGCCAGATTGAACTGCAGCCATACCCAATCATCCATGCTCTCCTTGATGGGCTCCAGGTTGCGCTTGCTCATATCACACCGGCCGACGATCTTGTAGCAGGCCATACGGTAGGGATCCTCGGGTGTCTTTAAACGAGTCCTTTGGGCGTGCGTGTGGGCTACCTTCTGTTGCGTGTCTGGGCTCAACCTACGATCAGGATCGGTGGCATACTGTGTAATTGCCGATTGGAAGTTTCTGTCCGTGTTCTGGAAGAAGTTCCTCTTCTCTCGCACATACTCAGCAGCTTCGGTCAAAAGACCACCCCTTAGCAGGAAGAAGATGATGATCCACGGGAACTCATCGCCCGCTTCACCTATTCTTTGGAACAGTTCAGTGTCTGCACCAAGCTCCTTGAACGCGGCCTTGGCCCTTACAAAGCCACGAATCTTGTTGAGCATGGATGGAACTCCGCCAACAAGCGCTTCCGAGGGATTCTTTCGCAGAACTTCGTCAACCTGCTCTAAGAACTTATGCTCTAGATACCTGCGAGAGCCATCTAGTATCCGCTTGCGCATCCGCACACTAGCAACAGAGTTGGGTTGGTCGTCTAAGTAGTCTTTAGCGAAGCTCCGTTCTTTTGGTTGGTTCGAGCCTGGATTGGATGCCTCTGCTTCGGTCTTCTCGCCAGTAATAGCGACGAGTGCTCCATAAGCGTTGATGAAATGATCTGAGTACTCAGTACCAGCCGCTTTCTCTACATCAGAGAACGAGTGAAGCACTGAGAATGAGTGTTCTCGCAGCCTGGCCTCGTTGAGCTTCTTGACCTCGTCCATGTACTTCTCTTGCTTGTCTCGTGCATATCGATCTTGGGGCCCGACTTGGCCGCCCATTACGGACTTGTCAGAGGTATCTCGGCCACCCAGTACGCTCTGAGAAGCACCAAGGACAGGCGGTCCAGCAGCAGAAGCTCCGAACGTAGACCGTCCGTTGACCGAAGCACTGTTCAGGCCCATGGAACGCCCCTTTCGTGCTGTCGCGCGTCCGAAAGCTCCTCTAGCTGTGCTTCCGAAGGCACTTTGAGAGGCTGCCATGTCTTCGCTTTGTCTGCCCAGGCCAAAATGCTCGTAGATTCTCTGTCGCTGCTTGTCCCATTCAATCTGAACATTGTCCTCAAGAAAGGTGTCGAAGTCGCGTTTAGATTGTTCTAAGCCTTCTTGAATGAGTGCTAGTGTAGATTGCGAATGCAGGTTGGAAATGTAGCTGTCAACGTCGTTATCGAACAAACTCTGGGCCTGACCCGGGGCAGCAAGGCCTGCTTGGGAAGAAAACTGGTTAAGATCGCGGAGGGTGCTGCCCATCTTGACACCAGAAGCGGAGAGAAGGTAGTGGCTACGAAGCGTCAGTACAAATGAATCTGCGGTTTGGACATACTCGACTTACGCAGCGCGGTCTTGAGCGCGGTCCTGAACCTGATCCGCAGAAGGGCCTCCAGCACCCAGGTTGCGCACCTTGCGTGCAATGTCTCCAAGGCCCAACTGCAGCGACGGCAGCTCGTCAAAGTTGCCCGTGCCATTCTCGCCAGCGTTTCGCTTGCGTCCTCTTTCCAAGAGATGGTCAAAATGGGCCGAGCGACCAGAACCTGCATTTGCCTGGAGAAGTGACGCGCCCTGTTGCTGCTGCTGTTGCTGTTGCTGTTGGGTCTGTTGGGGCTGCTGCTGCTGCGTCGAGGTTGTATTGAAAAGCGAGGATTGGCCAAGGCCGCTCGTTTGCTGCGTGTTATTTGTAGTCGATTGCGACGCCGTGTTGCCGAACAACGAGAAGCCTCCTGTTTGTGGTTGCGATTGCGGCTGCTGTTGTGAGGTCGACGCTGCGCCAGCGAACAGGGAGGGTGTCGTAGTAGCCGTCGATTTTGCTCCACCAAGGCCGCCGAACAGACTGCCCCCTAGGCCACCACCGCTTGTTGCTTGTGTCGTGCCGGATTGCGCATTCGATGTGCCTCCACCTAGATTGCCAAACAAGCTCGATGTGGTGCCGCTTGATGCGCCCCCTGCAGTTCCAAACAACCCTCCGCCCGAAGCGCCGCTTGAAGCGGGCTGCGAGCCTCCAAGATTACCGAACAGCGACATTGTAGTTGCGTTGGGCGGTGTTGTTGATGGTGCCGAAAACAAACCTGGAGAAACGAGATCGCGTTGTTGGACGAGGAAAGCTCGGACACTTTTATTAGTATCCCTGCCACTCCAGGTACCGCGTCAGTCATCCCTGGCGTACCATTTCCTTCAGCAGTCGTGCGCGTTTGGCAGATTGCAGACTCAACGGAATTCAGAAAGAATTTGGTTGTGCCGCCCAAAAGGCGATGGGTGTGCATATCGATGGAGACAGTTATGCTCTATGCCTCGCATGCACAGGTGATTTGTGTACGGGACTATGATAACAATCACTCATTGTTCATGGTAACACGCACAAACATCTATACTAACAACTATCACACTATCAACCCGCACAAGCCGTATAGATCTTTGCGGGCCATGGCAGCAAACACCTACAGCTATAAACACTTCGACAAATGTAGGCAGACTATGGCATTCGCGAAAGCCCCCCTCAACACCTCACGCTCACTACCCACTTTACATTATGACCAAGTCCCACTTGCCTGACCTGCCCGTGTTCGAACCTGCTGTTGACGGATTCAGACACGAAAAAGCGAGTTATAGTCGTAGCCCAGGCCAGAGAATATGGTACCAGGACGGCCGCAGACTGCGACATGTCAAGACCTCCAAAGCGTTTATCTGGCCCAAGGATGGCAAGAACGGTTCGCCTTGGGGCCGCCTCAAAGACATCTTTCGAAACGATGGACCCGATATATACGTCGCGTTTGGGGTCCGTCCGACAGACTGCGTATCGAACCGTCCTCCTCGATCACAATGGGCGGGACATCCCCAGCTTGACGACCGCGGCATGACATATAGCTTCAACTCGCAGAAGTTTGCCCCCTGGACCAAAACTAGCATGCTTGGTGGACGAGAATATGGCTTAAGTTACGACTTCCGAACCAGAAAACATTCAAAACCGAATCGATGGATGTGGACGGATGCTATCTGGCAGCAGGAGCCGTATAAAAACAGGAAGTGGAACAGCTACCCAGAAGCCTTGCGGACGGTGAATGGGTTCTGGTACCAGGACGCCCAATATCGACCGCAGTGTTTAGGTGGCCATATCAGCAACGAGTTTGGAGTCGGGCTTCCGTTTCAGCATCTTCGTTGACTTCATTCTTACTTAGTCATTCGAGGCAGCTCTCGTGCAGCGCCACCCAGACTGTATCCTGGCCTTCATTTGCTCCAGTAATCTTCTTACTCCGTCTTGCAGTGGGAGTTAGAGCGGCGCTATCTAGCATCTTCTTACATTTGTCACAGGAGGTTCCTTTGACAGTTTTGTATGCAGCAATCATATCCTAGGATGATCAATATACGTACACATGGTGTCTTTGACGCGATCGTAGTGAGCATGACGTACCAAGAGATGTTTCAGATCGTTTGCGTGGGGTCGTGATGCAATACAACGTGTGATTGCCAAGCAGGGCTCCGTTGTCCCTAGGCAGTCTGCACTGAGTTTGTGACGACCATTTGCTTCACGCTCAACAGCGATGCGAAATCTGAGCATGAGAGAGCCGGCAACGAAGCGCATCTATGAAAGAGGTGAGCAAGGTGAGTTTTTCAAACAGGGCGAAACCCATACGTGGATGCTATGGTCGTCGTCGTTCATCTCCGGCTTGAGGTTGGGGTGAGCTTTGCGAAACTCGGCGACGACGCGAGAAATGTCATTGTCGGTAAACACGGAGCCAGGATCCTCGACACTGTCGCTTCGACGCTTACTTGTGGCCTTGTTTGCTTCACGCTCCCTTTGGACCCAACCGTGAGATGGGATGGAAGTGCTCTCAGATAGGTCGGCATTTGCGTCAAGGCTCTGCTTGACGTGTTCAAATGTGCTCTGTACTTCAGGGAGCTTCCACCGATCCTTGAGCGCATTGAGCCCGCTCTGGGAGCTGAGTACGCCCTGGGCGTATAACTTGTATGTCGATGCATTGGGGGGTCGGTGAAAGGGCTCGATTATCCGGGGGATGGCGAGACGAAGGTCGTCAATCTGCAAAGCGTCAGTTCGCCGGTCAGGAACGAACGCCAGGCCATGTGTACCTGTGTCTGCAGCTGTTCCAGCTGGGCGAGCGCTGCCGTACATTGTGCTTCGTCCCACCCCGTGCCTGGGTCCACCGAAGTGTCGGAAGCCTCCATAGGAATATAGCCAAGAAAGAATACGCTGCTAAATCACAAGAGATGCGCAAGAGTAAAAAGAATATAGTTCGAATATATGAAGAGATGTAGTGCGATAAAGCGAGTCGTAGTAGTGGTGGTGGTGGTGGTGGTGGTGGTGGGTAGCCCAGTACCTTTCCTGGCGCATTGAAGTTCAAAAGCGCATCTCACGGCTCCCGAACGCTTGACAATCGGCCCTCTCGGACCCACCCCCCGTCGTCTTCTCCACATGTTGACGCGCTTTCACGTGGTCACGCTCGCTTGACATGGCAGAACCCACTCGCTGGGCTTTTAACTTGGCAGTTGAGGATGCTTTGGATGGCCTTGCCGAATCGGCGAATATACTTGATTAAATTCTGGTTGCGCTGCTGAAAACAAATATGTATGTACAGTCCGTGTCTCTGCCACTCTACAATTTCGACTTTTCTTTGACCACTTTTTCCTGAGGTCCAACCAGCGGATCGTAGACATTCAAGCCCAGCGTGTCGTTGGGCACGGGTGCTGTGTGCATACTGAGTCCTCTAGTGTCAAGCATAGAGGGGTTCAGGTCGGCAATGCTCGCAGCCCCAATCAGGCGCATGTTCATTTCCATCTCATCTTTCAACAGCTGCATGGCGCGATCAACACCTGGCAGGCCGTACGCAGACATGGCGTACAGGAAGGGCCGGCCAATACCAACGCCCTTGGCACCCAGTGCTACGGCTTTGATGATGTCTGTGGCTCGTCGTATGCCGCCGTCAATGTATACCTCGATGCGGTCCTGCCAACCGCGCGCGCGCAGAACGGGCATGACTTCAGCAAGCACCTCGACGCCGGAGCGGGCAAAATCAAGCTGGCGGCCACCGTGGTTGGAGAGAACCACGCCGTCAACGCCAATCTCGACGGCGCGGATGACGTCCTCGACGCATTGCACGCCTTTGAGGATGATGGGCATCTTGGTGATGCTCTTGAACCACGGGATGTCCTTCCAGCTGAGGCTCGGGTCAATAAAGGACGAGATGGCCCGTGCAGCGCCTTGACTGCGGTCCACATTGTCGCCGCTCGTGCTCTGCACGTTGCTGCCAACATCGTCAAACTTGCTTCGCATGTCCTTTTCGCGACGACCGAGCTGCGGCGCGTCGACGGTGATGAAGAGGCCTTTGCAGCCTCGTCTCTCGGCGTGCTGCACGATGCGCTTGGTGACATCACGGTCCTTGTTCACGTAGAGCTGCAGCCATTGGCACTGGCCGTCTTTTGCCTCGTCGACAATCTCGTCGAACGAACACGAGGCCAGCGTGGGAATCATCTGGATAACATTGTGCTTGTGTGCGCCGCGCGTGAGGATGACCTCGCCCTCGGGATTGCCGAGCTTTCCTAGCGCTGTTGCGGTGACGTAGAAAGGTATGTCGACCTTTGTGCCGAGCATGGTGGTGGACATGTCGACCTTCTCCACGTCGACGAGTACGCGCGGTCGGAACCAGATCTTGTGGAATGCACTATGGTTCTCGCGCAGCGTCTGTGGCAGGGTCAGCCCAGCGGACAACAGGGCGGCTTGGGGCTTGGAAGGGGACTCACAATCTCGTCATCGGCACCGCTGGAGTAGTATGCCCATGCCGTCTTCTTCATGACCCTGCGGGCAACGGCCTCAAAGTCCATGAGGTTGTAGCATTGCTCGAGAATGGGCATGCGCTGGATGCGCTTCTGTCTCTCCTCCTCGTCGGGATCAAGCTCCTTGGCCTCCTGCTGGACTGTGTTCATATCGACCTCGCCCAGGTGCTTGGACTTGTCGAGGTACTTGTCGAGCGTGTCGGGCGGGTGGATGGGCTCGTAGGCTTCGGTGGCATCCTTGCCGGCGTACTTCAAGATGATCTTGGAGCCGCCGGGGTGCTCGGGCAGGAAGTCGGTGACATCGTAGGCGCGGCCATGGACAATGACCCAGCACGAGTCGCTGGTGTTGTGCGCAGCGACCTGCTCGCCGGTGAGCTTGTGCTTCTGCGTGTCGTTGCTGTCGTGGTTCATGGCTGGGCGGAGGGCAGGCAATGGCGTGCAATGGCGTGTACCGAGACAGGCCAGAGGAGAAAAAGATATGTCCTGTAACTATAGTCTGGACTGCTTATTTCCAGGAGCGCGATGCTGTCGGACGGAAGGCCGCGGCTGGTGACGGCGTGGTGCGGGGCCGCGGATTGGACGTGCTACTAGCTCGGTCTATGTGCGCCCGGGCAAAAGGCATGTTCGCATCGAGTATCCCGGCTGCGCTGCACTGCACTGCACTGTTCAGTGCCGTACGTATGTACACGGCAGTACAGGGCTGTACAATACAGTATGTACAGTACAGCACATCCCAGGCGGACGGCAGTGCAGCCGTGCCGAAACGCGGGGAAGACACTGCTGGCGGGCTGCCCATGCCCTTACCCTCACCATCGCCCTCGGCCTGCCCTTGCACTGCCCTTGCATCGCCCTTGACCTGCATCCGCAACCGCATACGCACACGCACACACACACAGCCTCAAACGGCCATCGCAGCCTCCGTCGCAGGCGGCCGTGGGTCATGCTGGCCCGCAGCCGCCGTCACATGGCGCCGGCAGCCAAGGCTAGGGCTGCAAGCGCCAGAGTGCGCGGGAGGCATCCTCGTGTCCCAAAGTCACCCGCCTGGCACCCTCCTCCAGCCTAGAGTGTCGCCAGCCTGGCTGCCCCCCCGGTGCTCGTCGCTCTGCCGCCTCTTCTCTCGCCGCTGCCGACGCCCCAGCACGCTCTACATACGCAGCACAGCACACGCCATGCCACTTGTCGTGCGGCCGCCAACCCCCCAACCGTGTCCTCGTCACCTGGCCCGACCCACTGCCTGCCGCTGACCCCCACGGCCTTGTTCCCAGCCCCCCATCCCCCGTCCCAGGCCACTCCTCAACCGCCCGCCATGTCGAACAGCCTCGAGGCCAAAATCGTGGTCCTCGGCAGCCAGGGCGTGGGCAAGACGTCGCTCGTCCACCGCTACGTCAAGAATGCCTTCACCCCGCCCACAACGCAGTCGACCGTTGGCGCCTCCTTCCTGACCAAGAGGGTCGTCGACATCGACACGTCGACCGTCGTGCGCCTGCAGATATGGGACACGGCCGGCCAGGAACGCTTCCGCTCCATCTCCAAGCTCTACTACAGAGGTATGCTACTGCTGCTGCTGCCCCTCGCAAAAAGCAACCTCCAGACGCTAATCTCGCCCGTCGCAGGTGCCAACGCCGCTGTCTTGTGCTATGACATCACAGACCCTCAGTCTTTCGACGAGATGGGCCGCTGGTTCAAGGAGCTCAAGACAAATCTTGGGGACGACACGATCCTTCACGTCGTGGGCACAAAGTCCGACATCATCGCCGCAGACCCCTCGAAGCGCAAGGTTCCCTTTGAGCGCTGCATCGCCTACGTTGCCGAAAATCTCTATCCTACACAAACCGCACAACCGCAGAACCCCCAACCCAATGGCTGGGGCTCCGTCCCGACCACGTTTCAAAGCGGCTCCATGGCGTCGCCGCAAAGCAACAGGTCTAGCGGCTTCTGGGGACAAGACCTCGGCTGGGATTGTTGCCATGAGATAAGCGCAAAGGATGGCGAGGGCGTAGACGAAGTCTTCCGCGTCATTACACGCAAACTGGTTGAGCAGGAGCAGAAGAAACTTGAGGAGGAGCAAAGACAACTGACCATGGCCGGTGTCACTCCCGCCCTCGACAACAACGGCAACGTGACTGGATACTTTGATTACCCTGGTGCTGCCAACGGTAGCTTCCGCCTAGGCGCCGCCGACAAGAGGCGCAGTTGGCTAGGCTTTCCCACGACTCCCGGCGCTACTGGACCCCAACAAGAGTGGGAAGAAAACATCAACCGAGCTCAGAAGAGCAAGAGCGGAAGGTGTTGCTGACTGCACCTCTGTCCCGCCCCATCTTACCATCTGCCCACCTCTTCACTAACTCCCAAGGCTCGCATCCAACGAGCATAACCTTCAGCTTCATTTCGAGATACCCACCAGATACTTTCATGGCCTCTTTTGTTTGCATGAATCAATGCTCTAATGTGTGTATGTGTGTGTTCCTTTTCGGTCAAGCCAGTCTCCCAACTCCCAATAGCTTCCTGGTTTCTGTGTTTTTTTTTCGGATGTTTTGTTTTTGTCCTCGGTTGCGGGCGTACAAGGCAGCATTTGCATATTCAAGTACCAGCGAGCATGCATTGATTCCCAGCTTCAGAGTTTCTCATCTTCACTAGCTTGCATTTCGCTTCACGGTTGGCTCGAATTTATGAATCATGACTTCGCGGGTTCCCAGTTCCTAAGCTTTTATTGTAACCATAGCCAAGGCACGTTGCCTCTGAAATATCTAAATAACCAGGTGTTCAATCGTGACTGAAGAGAAGAAGAATATATACACTGTGTGGTCGCCTATGATGATATGTAGTAGGGTGGATGAGTATCTTCACTAACGGACTGAGCTCATGTCTATGTCTTGCTTTATAATATCACACATGCTTGTACGCCATACTTAACTTTGCCCTGCCTTGTCGAAAACCTTGACGCCAAACTTCCAGACTTGATCCACAACCAACCTTTTGTCCGCATGTACACTTTCCTGGAGATCCAGCACCACCAAATCCGCATCAGCGCCTTCTTGAAGCGTCCCCTTGACATCTTGCATACCTAACATCCTCGCCGGCGTCTCCGTGACAGCTTTCAGTGCTTCTGGCACACTAGCGCCAGTCCAATTCATAAAGTTGGTCACGCAGTCTATGAGCTGTATGCTGCTCCCAGCAATCTTTCCGTTTTCCTCAAGCGTGAGCATCGGCCCTTGTTTGATGATGCGCGACCCGTTTGTCCAGTCGTACGTTCCGTCCGGCATGCCGGCGAGGCGCATTGCATCGGTAACGAGGATGAGGCCTTCGGGATGCGCGTTCCACGCAATCTTGACAGAAGTCGGGTGGAGATGAATGCCGTCGGCGATGATGCCAAAGTAAGGTTTCCGTATCGATGAAGACGGCGTGCCCAAAAGGCCAAAGATGCCCGGATTCCTGTGGTGCAGCGGCTGCATGGCATTGAATAGGTGGGTTATCATGCCTGCACCTGCTTTGATGCTGGCCTTTGCTTCTTCATATGTCGCCTCTGAATGCCCAATCGAGACGACAATACCTCGATCGGTGAGTGGTTGGATTGACGCGAGGGCGCCCCGAAGCTCTGGGGCAAGTGTTATGAGCTTGATAGATGACGCTGCTTGTAAGTTGCTGACACCGTAACAGGCCTCCAGGTCGGAAACGCCGTTTGCAGGTTCGCAGAGGAGGGATGCGTTGTGGATACCATTCTTGGTAGGGTTAAGGAACGGTCCCTCGCAGTGGGCACCAAGCGATTCCGACCCAAGCAATGGATCGCGAGCGGCACCGGATGGGCCCAAGAACGGCAGAGCCTTTTGGTAGACCTCAGATGGCTGTGAAGTCAGCGTTGGCAGGTATGACGTGACCCCCGTCGAGGCCAGTCTCCGGTTGACTCGAAGAACTCCTTTGCCGTAGGCCACCGTGCCTTCATCTGGTATGACGGAGAAGTCAAAGCCATAAGCACCGTTGAGTTGAGTGTCGATTAGGCCTGGGCAAAGGATACGGCCACCCAGATCGACAATCTCTTCTGGTGCAGTTCGATGTTCGTAGAGTAGTTCTTGTCCATTGAGAATCTTCCCGCTCGTGGAGCTCACCCAAAGGTCTTCATTGACCAGAGCATTGCCTTTGACCAACAGACAGTTGGTGAACTTGATAACGCCAGAAGAGTCTTGCGACTCTGCCGAAGCAGAGGGCATCGGGGCGATTGAGGGCATGGAGGATTGTGGTGTTGCGAGATGAGGCCCAGTGATGGCAGCTAAAACTAGAGAACCAAAGAAGTTGTGTGTATGCGGGTGTGCGTGACAACTAGGGAATGTGAAGATAGGCAGAGGGGACAAAGGAATGATTGGCTGTGCGTGGTTGAGCAAGCTCAACACCCTTCACAAGAGGGATTGCGCCCTACCTGCTACTTCTATGGCGAGCCATGGTTGATCGATGATGCCATGCATCCATCAACGGCGGGCAAAGTTGCCTCTGAAAACGTCCACATGTGCGCCACGAAGCGCACGCTGCCGGACTGCACACGCTGAGTGGATAGAGGAAGCAAAGTGACACAGCGACGATTGCCCCCGGCTACTCGATCCTACCATGATGGCTTCCGAAGCCCTGTGGGGGGGGCCATGTGAGGTAGGATTCAGGTCCATGGCGTTGATAAGAGAGGAACCGAAGAGGGGTGTAACGATGCGCAAAGAGGTTTGTCACTAGCGGCTCTCACTAGCCACTTGCTTACCCCGGCTCGGAACGACGTGAATGCTACGGTGCCATCTTCCCCATCTTTCCAATCCACCGTCCGGCCAAACACCCCCCAAGAGTCGGTGCGCCCCGGAATCTCACGTCGCATCCCCAACTCGACGCGGCGCCACGCGACGGGCGTTGTCATCATGGGCAAGGTTGAGAAGCTGGATCCCGTATGGGACGACCTCGACAGGTGAGCATCGCGGCACGCTCTCAAGCACAAGATGCGCACCATAGCCAATGACCCCTGCTGACGTGTATACTTTTTTTCGTCGCCATGCAGAACAATGGTAGGCTATCTCCCTCCGATGGTCACGATGACATTAGCTGACTTCGGGTCGTGCAGGGCCAGTTGTTTATGATGGGCTTCGATGGCACGTCAGTCACTCCCCACATCCGTACCCTTATCGAGGAGCATCACGTTGGCTGCATCCTTCTGACAGCCAAAAATCTCAAATGTAAACATCACGTGCTTTGTCGTGACCTATCTGCGAGCTAAGCCCCTGCTGATCCCACACAGCTGCCGAGGACACAACGAACCTCATCTATGAGTTGCAGAAGATTGCCCACGATGCCGGCCATCCGGTTCCGCTCGCCATTGGCATCGACCAAGAAAATGGCGGTGTCAACAGTCTCTTTGATGACATCTACATTCGCCAGTACCCTAGCAACATGGGCATGGCAGCGACCGGATCAACTGACCTAGCATTCGAAGTTGCCAAGGCGACTGCACAAGAAGTCGCTGCTTGTGGCATCAACTGGATATTTGGCCCGTGTCTGGATGTCCTGACCAATGCACGTAACCAGCCTTTGGGTGTCAGAACTGCCGGAGACGATCCTCAGGAAGTGTCTGCCTTTGGATGTGCTTTCATGCAAGGTTACAAGGACGGCGGAGTAGTAACACTGGGCAAACATTTTCCTTCGTACGGAAACCTAGAGTTCTTGGGCTCCACACTTGACGTGCCCATCATCACAGAATCGTTAGAGCAGTTGAGCTTGAGCGCCCTGGTTCCTTTCAAGAAGGCGATTGAAAGAGGCCTCGACTCCATGATGGTCGGCGGCTGCGCCATGTCGTCGGCTGGGCTAAATGCTATGCATGCCTGTCTTTCTGAGCAGGTTGTTGACGAACTTCTCCGGAAGGACCTCAACTTCGATGGCGTAGTCGTTTCCGAATGTCTTGAAATGGATGCACTCAGTCACAACATTGGCGTTGGCGGTGGTACTGTGATGGCTGTCAACGCCGGGTGCGACGTCGTCCTTCTTTGTCGTGCGCTCTCGCTACAGTTAGAAGGCCTGAAAGGTTTGAAGACTGGCATAGAAACCGAAATGGTATCCAAAGAGCGCATTTTTAACTCGCTTAGGCGTGTTCTAGCCATGAAGAAGAAGTGCACGTCGTGGGAAAAGGCGTTGAATCCTCTAGGCATTAACTATCTCGAGAAGCTCCAGCCTCTGCATACTGCACTATCCACTAAAGCGTACAACAGCTCCATTACCGTCGTACGCGACAAGAACAGGCTTCTCCCACTGACCAACATTCTCGACAGCGAGGAGGAGCTCCTCCTGCTGACACCTCTGGTGAAGCCTCTGGCTGCGTCGGCTGCATCTCGAGCTATATCTGATGCCGCTAATGGAGCGGCCAGTCACTCTCCAGGACCTGCTTCCTGGGACCAAAATTCATCCGTCATGAGTGGCGAACGGGTCTTTAGGGAGCTTGGCCGCTCTCTAGCAAGACAGCGGAACGGGCGACTGTTGCATACATCGTATACAGCGAATGGAGTTCGCCCTGTGCATGAGAACCTCATCAGCCGAGCAAGTGCGATTATTGTGCTCACAGCGGACGCCAACAGAAATCTCTATCAACACGGATTCACAAAACATGTCTCTATGATTTGCAATATGCAGTACACGACTGGCGGGGAGAGACGTGAGAAGCCTTTGATTGTGGTCGCTGTGAGCTCGCCGTACGACTTTGCCATGGACAACACGATTGGGACTTACATTTGCACCTATGACTTCACCGAAACTGCGCTGAACTCGCTAGTAAAAGTCCTGTATGGCGAGCTGTCCCCTTCAGGAACTCTCCCCGGCACCATCAGTAAGAGCCAAAAACTACACCCGTCAAAGCAACATTGGCTCGTGGAGATTTTCAATGAAGAAAGGGATGGCAGTGCGTTGGATACCCTGATTGCCGCCGTTGTTGACAACACCGCGCCAAACCAGCGATCCGAACTATCAAGCGCAACATCGAACTCTTTCATTTTACATCACCCGGAGGTAGAGGAGTCACATTTTGTTGTCCGAAACAGCAGCACCCAAGCACTATATGGCTTCTGCTCGACGTACTTTTTCAAAGCCACGGGAACTGGCGTCATTGGCGCCTTGTTTGTGGATCCCGCCCGAAGGAAACTCTCGATTGGACACTCTCTGCATAATCGAGCGATACGGACTTTACTGCAGAAAGAAGGCATCAAGCGGTTTCAACTGGGATCACGCCTTCCAAGTATTTATCTCGGCATTCCGACAGGACATGGCAACGAGCGGAAGCGGTTGCGATCATGGTTTGCCCAGCTCGGCTGGGGCGCAGCACTGTCACGTCCAGTGTGCAACATGGTAGCGCGCAACCTCCAGACGTGGGCGCCACCTGCAGGCATGGCTAAGAGTCTAGCAAGCGCAGGAGCTCAGTTTGACCTTGTCTACGGCTGGGACTACGCTGGACCGGTGCTCGATCACATCAAAACAAGTAATCGACAAGGGCTGGCGGAGGTGTACAAGCTAGCGCTCACTGACCCCACAGCATGTGGAATTATTCGAGCAAAGCGCCCGGAAGACGGTGCGCTGGTGGGCACGGTTGTGCTCTATAACAACCACTCGCGTCTTGCCGAGTACATTCCTTCGCTCAAGGACCTCAACGAGTCGGCCGGGGGCATTTCATCGCCTGTAATATCACCCGGTGTTGGCGAGTATTCGACGCTACTGCAGGGACTGATCCTTCTGGGGATGCGGCAAATCAAGCAGCTAGGATGCAACGCCTGCCTGCTGGACTATGTGAGTACGCGCTTGTTTTCTTGCAACACAGATATGCTGACGAGGGCAGATGGACGGAGACGGCAACTTTGACGGGTTCTCGGCAATGGGATTTGATGTCATGCACAACTTTGAGGAAGTGAGCTGCGATGCAGCGACGTGGACCATGATACCGCCTGCTTGATTTTGGATGAATTGCTTTTCTTTGGCGCACAATCAAGGAATTTCTCGAAGTACTTGGGAAGGAGATTGGACAGAGCGGTGTTGTTGGTGTTGGTTAAGGCCTACCTATTGCGATTCCTTTTCTTGTTTGTTTCCTCGGACTGTTGGAAGATAAGTACTAATCTGGTATGAGACCATTGTGGTAACTATGACTCAATCGTATGTCATGTCAAGGGTGCATCCGCTGCGGACTTGTGGGAATCGGATGGTCTTCCTGATGGGAGCTTATCGCTTGCCGCATGCCGCATCCCGCGTGACGCTTAGCTTAGTTGCGTTTAGATGGGCTCGGATGGCATGAAATCCAACGAGCACGACTTGAGGGTGATAAGTACACGACATGGCTCAGAGCTGACGTCGAGGACGTCAGATTAGATGTGGTTGACACGTTGTCTTCAACGGCAGCTGAGCGGGTCTGGGTTGGTTCCTGTGTGATGGCGCATGCTGATCGGCCGTTGGGCTTGTCCCTTAGGGAGGCCCTGCCGATGAAGCCTCGCCTCCCTGAAGTCGGGTACGGTACATAGTATAAATGGGGCTCGACGGATTCGACGGATACGCATGTGTATACGTCTGATGGTGTACACCTGTGTGTGTCCACGAGCATTCAGTGGCGGTCAAAGAAGATGTCGAGGACTAGAGCGGATGCAAAGACAGGGACGCAGCTGGACGCCATTCCCGCCGCCAACCCTCGCCCCTAACAGACACGGGCTGTTCAGGCCCAGCCGCACATGTGATGCACCCTCGTCGCACAGCTTCTTCAGCACTTGAGCGCTCGAGACAGCTGCAGTGTCTTCTCCCGGCGCGCCTTCTGTGCACGTCACGCCCCCGAGATCTTTGCTGCTGGCGACCATCCTGTCACCCGCCATCACCCGCTGTCACTTCCACTCCCCCATCTTCTCCGCTGGCTGGCCTCCCGCACCTCTCCACCTCCAACCCCAGAACCCGCCCACACAACTCCCACCCTTCCGCCATCGCCATCACCGCCCACACCAACACCGCCGTCGCCGCTGCCGACGCCCCGCAAGACGCGCTCTCGCTCCATCGCGGGCACTTTGCTCGTTGCTGGGCTCCGCACCGCTTGCGCCGCGCGTATGCGCCGAATCGATAGCACCCCCATCCCCGACGACGGCCACGCCGCCCCGAGCCATGGAGCACTTTGACACGAGCACCATGTCGTACATGCCCATGCCGATTCCGCTGCAGACGGTCACAGGACCCGACCAGCAGCTGGCCATGCCCTTGGTGCCTGTGGATCAGTACGACCAGCGCTCCGCCTTTGATGCCGAAACCTTCATCGGGTAGGCCAATCTCGCCCTGCTTGCCACTGCAACAGCTAACCGCATTGTCTAGAAGTGAAGATGCATACTCGACATATCACCTCCAGCAGATGCCGCCCCAGCTGAAGCGCTACCCAAGTACCTACGAAGACCCCTTCTCTGATGTCCAGAGCGGCTATGAACAGTCGATACACCCTCACGACCAGAATGGCATGCCCGAGAGTCCAATCAACGACAGCAACAACAAGCTCCTCAGTTTTTCGCTGCCTACCGTGCCATATCCTATTCTCAATTACGCCATGCAGAGGCTGTCAATATCCATGTCTGCCCAGCTGCATGGCATGTTCTTTTTGGCCGAATCGCCCTGGGCCACTGCTGCCGACGTTCAAGTGGCCGAGTTGACTTGCTACAGAAGAAATCTCTTTCAGATAACCGGCACAGTCACCATTCCCAGATCGCTTCGCCTCCTCATGACTGACCAAGGAGATCAAATACCCATCCACGGCCTAGAACTCACCATATCCGCCACTGAGTCTCTTGAGGGCAACGCGGTAAAAATCATATCTGTGCCCTGGAAGACGCCGGCCACGGGAAATGTCCCTGTCGAAGACAAGACCGAAAAAGAACCACCTACATATCCACTAGACCTGTCAACCGGTCAGGACGTCGATTCCGAATATGTGAATTTCCCCATTAGCTGGAAGCGGTTGCAGTTTCGAATAGCAACGGCAAACAATGGTCGAAGGAAAGAGCTGCAGCAGCATTTTGTGGTGCGGCTCAAGGTGGTCTCTACCCTCAATGGCGGTGCTAAGGTGCCCATTTGTGAGATCCACTCGGGAGCCATCATTGTGCGAGGCCGGAGCCCGCGCAATTTTCAAGCTCGGAAGGACATGCCAATAAGTGGAGGCACTACTGCCCGTAAAGTGCACACGCCGCAGCAATCCAACAGAACCCCAACCGGTGATACAAACCAAGGCACACCTAAGCAAGCTCAGACTCAAGCTCAAAATCAAGCTCAAACTCAAGCTCAAGCTCAAGCTCAGGCTCAGGCTCAGTCCGGGGCTCCACCCAAATCTGTTGATTTGCTGCAGATGCCCTTTGAGTTCAACGCAAATGACATGCCGCAGTCGCCAGACTTCGCCTGGAAGATTCCCACGGGTGCCCAGACTGCCATACCTCAAGATCCCCCTTCATCTCAATTACAACACGCCACGCCATATGCCCAATCCACTCCGGACATCTCAAGGAGCGCTCCACCTCAAAAGATGTCCATAGCCCCTGTCACTTTGTCCCTCACCGACGATGAGCCCGTAAAGGCCCCTTCCCCCAATGACCAGCAGAGAAAACGCACCACACCCATGCGACCGCCCTCCTTTTCGATTGGCGTCATCAATAGTCCAGATGAAAGCGCTGACTTGTTGTATGAATATTTCCCCTTAGGTTTGGACGACTGGATGCCGCCTGTAGACGCCGTCTATCGACCCCATGTCGTCCATCATATTACCCCGTTTCCCCAAGACGGGAAAGCAGACGCTGGGAGGAGCCGGTCGAAGCGGTACTTCTCGGATGCTTGGTGAGCTCTGGTTTGCGATTTGTGATACCCATGCGTTGGTTTTTGTTTCTGTAATCCTGTCAAGACTAGTGCTCTGTCAATGATGGAGGAGCGGCCCCGAGTTCTTTGTCTTTCCTGTATCCCGAGCCAAGTGGATTGTCGCCATGGATCAGTCAAAAGTTGCGCACATATTGTGACGAGGTGAACCTCGTTCCTCGTTCATGTACAAAAGCTAGGACATTGCGTGTGTGTGGTCCACGTCCTGGTGGATACCCTGTGTTCTATTCTTGCAGGACAAACGGAGAAGGCAATGAAAGAAAAGAAGAAGAGAAGAAAGAGTATTTAATATTTGCGGAAAGAGGAGTAGGATTACTGCTCTCTTTTTTTTGGATGATGGGCGGCACCAAGGGGCAAGGTTCCCGTTTAATCCGAACCGGCATCCTCAAATCTGCTGTTCGACTTACGATGACACGATTTCCCTCCACCTACCACCGATACCATGGCACCAACATATGATAGTACATTGGAAACGAGGATAACTTTCGGCAATTAGTGTAATTATGCCACCATATTTTCCATGTCAATTCACTATGAATCCCGTCTTTACCCAGACTCTTCTCATATTGCCTTTGTGGCCTTCATGCCACATACTGTTACCCTCTGCTCATCCCCTTATGAGTGGGTCGTGGTAGCAAAGAGCTCGTACGACATTTATTAATCAGTGCAGAGTGCCCTTGGCACATTACCGGCAGGCAACTTTGCCGAAAATGCAACAACAGAAAGCATGCAACAAGAGCAAACCCACCTTGGATGTACGTTGGATACGGGTGAGCAGGTAATATACGGCTACTCAAACAGTTCAAGCTCTAGCGGGAATCTAGACGCATTCTACATGCTGACGAGCAGTCTTGGCAATCCACGCTAACGCCGGCAATCAGTGGTATAAACCCGAGCATCCTTTCTCTCGGCGCAGACCCGCGCATGTGACGTGTGGCGTAAGTCATCGCCGTGAAAGGACGGGTAGCCGACTATGCAATGCTACTGTAACACCATCATCCGTCTTCCATGCCGCTCTTGGATCCTACCCATCCACCATGCTTCCTTGGAGGAATAGAGCAAGAGAGGGGATGTGGGGCAAAGATACACGAGCAAAGACATGCACCCGCCCACCTACCTATACTTTTAGTGGAAGGGGGGGTTTTTTTTCTTGGCCGTGTTTTCATATACGATACAACTCTGTCAATCTTTCCAACCAACTGATACTACTTTCTCCACCTTGCTCGCAGCCAGATCCTACATACTGTATCTCTTCCCCTTGTCCACTTTTATCCCTGTCAACCGTTACTGTTACTGTTACTGTTACTGTTAATGTCACTGTCACTGTCACTGTACCTGCCAACTGGCACTGCTACCTTCAACGTTACCATCCACTGTCGCGTCTCCAAAATACCGAAACGATAAACTCAATTCCCATGTAGTCTACCCGCTCACCCGTGTAACTAATATTTTCTCACCAGTTCTTTGTATCTTCTCCACTTTTTTCTCTCTTACGTCACCAACAATCGCTTGTAGCTTATGTGACCATTCTTTTCTTTCCTTTTCTTTCCCCTCTCTGGATACGCTAAGTTCCGAGAAGGTGGATTATCGATGGATGCTTGCATGCATGCGTGTATGGCGTGAACGTCGTATCTAGCGGGGGCCCACCCTCCCCTAAAAGGCTTGGTTACGATAATGATTGATACCCACTGCGGGTCCGCGGAAAAGGAGGCTTGTTTGGGCTAGGGCGGACCGGTGAGATGGACAGGAGGGAGTTTGAAAGACGGATGAGAAAAAAAAAAGATGGGGGCTTTTGCCGTGACTTGAGGACGTGGCTGCTGTACATGGGGCGGGGCCTTTTGTTGAGACAATGAGATATGGATATTGCCTGTAGGTGAAGGTAGAACTGGCATTCTGACGCCCAATGGGCACAAGAAGATGGCTTGTCAATTAAAGAACATTTCATTAGGTCATAAAAAAATGCTCAAACCCATGGACCTCCCTGGTAATAACTCAACAACGCCGTAGGGAACTATGCGCCGTCGAAAAGCTCCCATATGCCTCCTGAAATTTCTCATATCTAGTCCTAAGCGGAGTCTAGATGGTGAAATGAAATAACCAAACGCTTATATGTATATACAAGAATCGTGTGCAAGATAGGTAATGAAAAGAAGAAAAGGATTAAGATGCTATGCTTGCCCCTCAAGGCAGCAGACCGAGACGGCTGCCCCATAGATGGCCGATTCGACGGCAATCTCCAGTGAAATTGACTTTGGCTCTGCCCCCGATGCGGCAGTTAGCTCATGAAGATGCGATTGACAGAGCTCCCTAAACAAAGGATACTTTTCGATTACTGAGCCGTTGCAACCGATGCTCATCCGACCGGCGGATGCAGGCGTCAAGCCTTCTGACTCGGTTCGGAGGACCCATAACGCGTGAATACCAGTCGCGAGAAAAGCCGCTGCACGGCGGGAAACAAGTTGTGATACTCGGCGAACGAAATGAATGTCGCTCACGGTCGGCGGTTTGCTGAGTGGATGTTGAGTCTGAAAGACGGCCGTGGCCTGAGTGAGGTACTTTGAGTCGTCCATCTCCATGGCTGCGATGGTACCCGTGTCCAAAGTGTAGGGCTCGGTCAGATGGGCAGGCATTTCACCGCTGAACAGGCCAGCTGTGCATACGGCTTCAACAATGATCAACCTTACGATCTCGCCTAGGTAGCGACCGCTAATCATGTGTTCAAAAGGCTGGAAGTCTGGTCGTATGTGCGTCTCGTTCAGTCGCTCGTCCCATCTGGTTGTGGGGAAAACGCCCTTTCCAAACATGCTGCATTCAGTGTTAACTAGAACATGGGTGGCTTCGTCAAGCCATTGCTTTGGGTAGCCCTTGTACTTGGTGGCCGCAAGCGATGATACAGGTAGATGGACAGAGATGTTGAACCCTGTTCCAAGAATGACAGCGAAGCGTGTTGATGGATCTTCGTAAGCACGCGATAGTAATGTCGCAGAAGAGTCGTTGACAATGGAGTCCATGTGTACAGGCAGACTCTGAACAAAATGTTAGTGATTGCCGTGCGCCTATTGGTGAGGGCCAAAGCTTACCCTTTTCCTGCAAGGCGCCATGATTAGTTCGCTCAAATCCTGGCCGAGTAGGCCTTCAGTTGCTCGAAACCCCTTTCCCATATCTAACAAGTTTGCACTGCGACTTGAAGTTTGTCTAATCAAAGTCAGCCAGTACATGAAGCAATCAAGTCAACACACATACTCGACGGGAAACGACCATGCTAGACCCATGGGAAAGCTCTGTGTGTTGCTCGTACGCTGTAATAGTGGGTCTGTAAGCGCTTGCTGGATCTTGTCGGCCATCCATTCGAAGAAATCGTGTCCCCTTCGCTGTCGGACCTTCTCATCGATCTTGTAGCTCTTCATAGCAACGATACGCATGTTCTTGACACTAGGCTTTTTACCATTCAACTCGACAAGCGCAATGCGGAAAGTCGATCCGCCGACATCGAGAGCCAGGTAGGTACCTTTCTCCTGCCCAGAAGGAAGTCTGTGGTTGTAGGAAGGTAGCATACAGATGTCGCTAGACTGAAGCTTTGGGGCGAATTGCCTTCGCAACGCTCCAGACATCTCGAGCAATTTGGCGGGGGCCAAGGGTGCTTCGAGGAGGCGCTCAACTTCGCGCAGGAGGTCGTCCATGGTACGGTCATAAGTCCGTAATGCATCCCGGACGCGTTTGCGTGACGACACTAGTGGCAGCACAGAGTGCAGCAAGGACGGCAACATGGCGAGTCTTTCTAGAGCCGCGAGGAGCCCTTGCCAGAAGTCCAACATGAGTCGCTTGGATTTGCGATGATGAGGCTTGTTGTCGATTGTTGTGCGGCAAGCGTCACTGGAATGGTCTGATTCTGGAACAACGGTGACGCGGCGATTCTTGGAGCGGTGAAGCAACAGAGGGGGCATAGATAGAGACAGAGAGAGAAAAGACAGACTCTGAAGCGGATGAGACAACGAGGGACCGGGTCTCTAGATGAAGGGTTGATTGCAGGCGTTAAATCAAACGGATAGGGACCAAGGAGGCGACGCGGGCGGGGAGCATTAGTGAATCGGTGTCGCGAAAATCCTCTTGAGCATGGTTTTACGGTTGGCCGGAAGAGGAGAAACGGTTGTATCCACTGGCAGACGTAGCAAGGAATTGGTCCGGCGGCAGGCGTGCAGAGTGTGCTGATGAGGCACGGCAGACAAGGGGGCAGGTGAGTGTGGGAAGTCAGGACAAACAGGCGCGGTGGACACACCAGTTAGCGGCCGCAAAACAGCAATGGACGGCGTGCCGCTGGATCCAGGCACCCTCAGCAGGTAATGGGCAAAAGAATGGCGTAGCTGTCATGGCGAGCGTTGGTGGGGTGTCGTAGAAAGTTTCCTAACAGCCATTGCTACCGTTACAGTCGCTGAGGCCCGCTAGGCCATATCGGGACAGCGGACCTAGCCGTCAGCGGACGTGATAGGACTCTGGTGGATGACTTGGCCACATCATGATACAACCCGACTGCAGGCTTCATGCGGTGGTGGCGATCATCGTGCCGCCATGTCTTGCTTGCGTCTGGGTGTAACCAATGTCCGGGAACGAGCATGGAACGATGCTAGGCTTGAGGAAGACGAAAGACGCACGTTGGGCCGGAGCACGTGCCTTGTGCCGACGGGCGCCAAGAATAGATTCGGGTTTCTGGGCTGGGTCTAAATCTGGACGCCCATTGCGACATGTTCCCAACGTCACCTCTACTAGCATCCGACAATGCACGACAACAAGCGCCGTGACCATGCGGCGCCGCGCACGTGGCTACAGTTCGAGCAATCATCTGAGTGGCTGGATGACACGCAAACCCCCCCCCCCCAGTGCTCT
>JAIRCK010000155.1:0-38709 GCA_020744315.1 Curvularia eragrostidis | reverse complement strand
GGGGGTTGGGGGGGGGGGGGGTTGAAACGTTTGCATCTTTTCCGCTTAGCTGGATGGTCAAGATCTCTTCGTAAGCCTCAACAGTGTCCGGATCATTTTTTTTTCGCCTGGTCGTATGCTTGGTTCCAGAGGCGTGCTGATAAACCTGGGAGAGAACTGGCAGGATCAGGAGTCGTCTGTGCATATGGGGTGGAGGTAGGCGGGGCCTTAACATCCGAGGATGTTGGCCGGCTCTTCTTGCTAAATATTGCTTTGAAGCAGTTTTTCAACATCATTTTAGTTAGTAGAAATTGTGAACAACTGTTGCGTATGGCTAGAGAGAGGACGGAACAATACACTTGTTGCTAGAAGGCTTCAGTAGCCGCAGCAGCAGCGTTCCTGCCCACCTATATGGGCCCATCCTCGGGCGGTTGCGACCAAGAAAACGCATGAGCTGTCCAATTCCTGGCTGCATCATGCATAGCTGCAGGCAGCTGTAAATGGCAGTGGTTTGGTCCTACTCAGTTTCAACTGCGTTTTCTCCGCAGCTATGCCTGGCATGGCTAGCGTAGCCAACAGCTGACGCCTAGACTGGCGAACTGGGTCTCCACGTCAGGTAGCTTTTTCCATACTATCTTCTTGAACGGCCTGTCTAATTAAGAAGTAATATATATATATCAAATATAACTAGATTTAATTATCTAGATCTTATACACCTCTAATACTATAGAGCACTAGAAAAAGCAAAACCAATTACAGTTATTTATCACCGGCACTGACGTGTGTGTGTCAGACAAAGAGCTGGGGATGGAGCTGGTCTGGATCGCTCGAGAGACGCAGTGCGCAACCACCTACACTTGCGCAGGCTCGTACTCACCTGCCGGTCTCTCCAGTCCGATCCATAGCTGTACGTGGCAATTCGCGCGTTACTGAACGCTGGCGCGAGGAGGTCTCGCGGCCACATCACCTTCGTCGTGATGCAGCCTCCATAATCGTCCGGCGATGTTTCCTTCTTCCCAAACAGTCAACTGGAGGTCTTGACTCTTGTATTTTCCTTTGTCTTTTCCTCTGTCTGTTCCTTTGCCTTCTGCTTTGCATCCTGGGCTGGGACCTTCCTGAACCAGCGTCTGGCGGCTGCAGCAGCGGCTGCAGCGGCGCTTAGCCGTGCAAGCATGGCCCGCTGTCTTCTGCTGCGTGCGCTGAGCGCTGCGCCTCTTTGCCTGCTCGTTCATCGCAGTCAAACGATGCACGCAGACATGCGTGTTGGCGGCAGGCAGAGCGCTGGTGGGGTAGGGGGCACTGCGTAGGTCGTGTCATGTAAGTGATTGCCTCGAGCGCTCTGCGGGTGAGCGCACAAAGCTAGTTAGTATTAATAATTAAATACTGCGATGCTGCTTTAACGCACTAAGCGCCGCCAATATTTCAAGGGACCCAATATGCAAGGCTCCCATCACGAGACTAATATATCCCAAAACTGAAGCCTGACACTCGATTACAATAACCCAAAACGGAAAAACTAATGGATATTGTGGCAGACAGCACAGTTACATAGTGGTCGGTATTTCCGCTTGTCAAGTCACATTGACAGAGCGCGGGAGACCGGGGTTCAATTCCCCGCTGGAGAGCTTGTTCCTCATTTTTTTGGCGGTGTAGAAAAGATCATGCCACTATAAAGCAGATGGATGGATGTACTCTTATCTGAAAGTACGACCTTTATCTAGCTAGGTAACTACATATCTTAGAGATAAATATATTCTTCTATACTTTTGTTAGATAAAAGATTATAACCGAGTATTGCTTTTTGTTGGATGCCTGCCATTCCTTCCAATTTGCATCGTGTAGCCTAATAAGACTTTCAAAGAATAGAGCTGAGTCCACGATTCATCAAGTAAATCTGCAGCTACTGTTCACAGCCATCGCATTCATCATCATCATAATGTCTCTAAAGCTATTTTTTTTTTTCAGTTATTCCACTTTTTTCAGGAATAGGTCTATTTCTAAGCATGGTGCAAAGAACATCTTACCACTAGCAGCCCGCTTCACCGTTCTCGCTGCCATGATAAACAACACCATCTAGTGCGGACGTTCATGGCAACCCTATGGCAGGTGCGGTTCGGCCATCCTCCCTGCTAGCGTCATCAAGGCGTTCGTCCGCTTCTAATAAGGCCTAAATGTGGCAAACCTTCAAGCTTAAAAGCGATTTTGTCATGAGCCATATCTGTCACGACCACCGCGATATCGCCAATTCTTGCCCGTAGGGTGCTGTGGCTGGCAACGGTCATGGAAGATTACAAAAGGTGGCAAGCCGCCAGTCTCGAGTCTGTTATGAGGGAGGAACAAGAAGCCGCACAGGTATAATTTGCGAAACAGTTGCACCCGGAAAACGAGCTTACGACCGGCTCTTTGCTGAGTATGCTGGCCGCTTTGCGGATTCCTTGGGCCTAGAAAATCAGTATCGTTTTTGGTCCATCGATTACACCGATGTTAGCGGGCAGCCCCAACAATGGGTGGGTGCCTAGAGAATGATGATTAGCTGAGGCGGGACGTCGGCCCTCCCATCCTGCCCCTGGCGAAGAAAGTTTTTATATGACATGTTCGATGAGGATGAACGATACTGTTTTTCCTCATCATCAAAGAGGAAATTGTGCGGGGGTCTAGCAGGCCGCAGCGTCTCTTGTACTGGTACCGGGTTCTGAGGGTCGTGCTTGGCAAAGCCGAAATTGTTCTCTGCCTCGAAACCGAGTCATGTGCCGGACTCATCATCGTCCACCATCATAATCGTCACCGTTGAACCGTTTTCGGTCCAGGTTGAGTCTTGATCTCCATCTTCAGTTTCAACAGCTTGAGCTACCTTGACCTTTTCATTGAAAGAGACATGCTTGATCTCAGGTGGAGTCGACGGTTGAGAACTTGCAAAGGAATATCGTTTATACTGTTCAGTTATGCCGATGGTGGACTTCCGTTTCAAGATAGGCTTCTGATGAACTGATGGCAAAGAGCCTGAGGAGTCTGGAGATCTCCTCTCGCTATCCTCTCCAGGGCCGCGAGGTTCTGATTGAAATGGGCCATAAAGCCATGTGATGTCATGATCTTTCAACCAGTTTAAAGATGCAGGGTTCGTAGTCTTTAAGGTACCTCGTATCTGCGCCCAGAAGCGCCATGCAGCATTCTCGAGCCTCGCCGAGCTTTCCATTATCTACCTTCTTTTCGCGACATATCGCCAGGAAAGTACTAATTCTCTTTCGTCCCAGTTATAGCTGAGATAGTCGATATAGCGAGTTAGTTCGGTGGCGATGAACATGTCATCACGCAGGTAAAATAGCTTCGGCTTAGAATCATCTTCTTCTCTTAGACCCAGTTGGCCAATTGTACATGTGAAACTTGTGTCTTCTTGCCGTAGTCGTTCGCAGCACTCTTCCGGCGAAACTTCGCTAGTATTTACAGTTGTAGAGAGATGATTATCGTCTACCTCCTCGTCTCGTAGCAACAAAGGTCTCAAAGGAGTCGCCCGGGGAACAATGCGAATAGTCATGTTTTTGAACAGCTTCAACTCTAGCTCGAGTACCGACTCGGGCTTTTGTTTCGCCGTAGGCTTCGATCTATGTGATATATTAGTTGCGGATCCATCACTCCTCGTATAGGGGTTGTTGGTGGCAATAACCTCTTAGATCGGGGCCTCAATTGCCTGGTCTGAGTTGCTCTGCGACGTCATGTTACTTGCTTGCGCCTGTAGAGAAGCAGCGATCTCTACGTTGTGAGATTTGGTAGAATGGCGGAGAGGTAAATCTAGCTGCTCCGCTTCACTAGTTTGGTAGTCGATTGCTATCGTTGAGGTATATCTCTGATGGTGGGCGCTCAGAGTTTCAATACTATACTCTTAACTGCAAGCAAAGCTAAGTATGGTTAGTCAAAGGACCCGCGATTGACAATTTGATCACTTGCTAGATGCGTATCTGGTCTTGGCTACAATGCTCAAGCTCTCCAAGGCATTTCACACATTGGTTCTGAGCGGAGACAAGCAATATAGCCATAGTCAGGCGTGTTTTTGGTCGGACCATCTTGGTCCAGGTCGATCGCTTAATTATCTGGCCACGAGCATTCCCTAAAAGCAGTCGATATCGCTTCTGCATGACTCGCTGGAGACCAGGTCTCTGTCGAAAGTAATATTCGAGGAAGCCGTGAAAGAACTCGAATTGCTCGCACTATCGGTACGGCACACGGATTTCGATACCGAAAACATCCTTAAATGCAATGCTATTGTTGGATAATAGTGAGATATGCTTTGGAACATGAAGCAGACATCGCTGAACTAACGCAACACATATCAGATAAAGTAAGGTAAGGACCGGGTCAGCTTGTACATCCATCCATAATCGACCAGCCAACTTCCGTAATTGTGATTGGCATAGAGCACTGTAAATAGCAAGGCACAGAATGTACGGCTGGCGTCCACCATGCAGCAAGCTGTATCAATCCTAGGATGGGACATTGAGGTGCTTTCTCTTGAAGCGCACGAGACTTCAGAACCCAGATAATCTGCAGGAAACGAGCCAGGCAGCGAAGAATAGGATGGGGTAGACCGCTTCTTCTTGCTTTGCGACTCGTTTTTGCAGATTCGCTTTTTGCACCGGTGATACTGAAGTTGTCTTTTCGGTCCTACTAGGGAGGTTACTAAGCATGTCATCGTATCGCGCAACGCCTTCGCGATGGTCCGTTCCTGGGCTTGACTCATTGAGCATAGGAGAGCCGTCAGTTCCTGCATCTGTTGCTTATTTTCTGTCAGTATCTCATCTGCTAGATCGCTAGCATGATTAGCTAGACTTGCGATATTTTGCCGCATTCTGGCGACATCGATCTCTGTAGTAGTTGAGAAATGATTTTTGATTGCAGCATGATATCTCTCTTCGAAGTCGTTCCGTACCTTATAGAATAAGTTGGACGTTTTCACTAAATAGTGTCCAACTTACTAGCCCAAACTCGGTAGAGTTTGGTACGTCGAATGAAGAGCAGGTTTCGGAGAGGGCTTTGACCGCAGCGGGGACATCATCGTTGCTTTGTTTGCTTGCCTGATATTGAACTTGCGCCCTAGTATCAGAGTATTTGTGCGCCATCGTTCGCGCCACCGTGGACTTGTCAGTACCGGCTAATCCGCTTAGCCTGAAGATGCTGGGTGAGTTTTCTCCATCATTTCGGTCGTATATCTCTCGGAGGAGGTCGATGCGGGTATCGGCGAGGCAGGTCGGGTGATGTTGTCGCTGGTATGCGTTGAACGGCGCTTCGGCAACATATGGTAATCGATCAAGCAGGTCGTCTATATACCATCCACCGTTAACTTGTTTATGCCGATAACGACTTAGTACTTACTATAATGAGTCGAACTTAAGCGCTTGTCGATCTCTTCATGCAATCTTCGGAACGCACTTTCTGCTCCTTCACCGTAGAGTGGTGGCATATTGATGTTGAATATGCCTAGCAGGGAGTAGGCCTTATCTTCTTCACGCTTTGTCCCGCGGAACTCAGCCCATGAGAGTCGCTCGGCGACGCTGAATCCTGAGAGAGCATGTCCTCGAAGAGCTTTAATAGCTATGTTAGTGATGCTGTGAACTTGTTGCTCTAGCGTATCCTTACTCCCGAGCAGTTTGCCTTCGATAGAGAAGAAGTCTACCGATGATGGGGCAATCAGCTCTTGGAGCGTCCAACCGCGCGTAAACCATCTGCTCTTCTGGAAATCTGGAGCCTAGAGCTGTGCTGTCGGATCTTGGTGAGTTGTCGAAACATCGGCTAAATAGACGTAGCATTTGGCCGCGTCACGATACCAGCGGAACATGGAGATGATGGCTTCTGAAAGCTCCGCGCTATTTGAACTGTCGATGCAGCAAGTGTCCACCCAAAAGTATTGCAAGCCGTCGCGTTCAGCCTGTTGTCCGCAAAATCGGATCTTGTTGTAGCCGGTCTTACTCTTTCCCGTGCCGTCCATTAAATCTTTGAAAGTGACCTCTTGGCCATCCTTCCAAGTATGTGAAAGGATTGCTTAAGGAGGGATTGTATCATCGCCTACTAAGTCCTCAGTGAGGCTGAACTCGTCAGTGTTGCTGTGCAGCAGAAGACGCATTGCTTTGCGGTAAGTTTGGCGGGCGTATGTGGTGGGAATAAGGTCTCGGAGGCTCGGCCGTGGAAGCCTAAGTGAAGAGACGAGGGTAGCAACTCGCTCGTCCGCTGAGAGCGTCAGTCCTGGCTATCGAGGTCAGTGCGCATATAGGAAAATAAGACGCTGGGCTGTACCGAAAGATGGAATCTTAAAGACAGTGCAAGAGTGCCGCAAGCTGATTCTGCTCTCTTTGCTCGACTCAGGCTATGTGCAGCTGATTGCACAGCCCACAATGTGGCGCGACAAGGCCAAGACGCAGCGGTCAGAATTCAATAGAAGGCGAATTTGTAATCGACCAGATTGAATAGTTACGCTTATATTTTGAAAAGTGGACGAACGCCTTGTTAACGCTAGCAGGGAGGATGGCCGACCCGCTCTGGACAGACCCTTCTCGAGATGTGCTGAATCCGATGGGACTAGGAGATTTTGGGTAAAGTACGTTATGAGGGGTGGGAAAAGTATCGGAGCTGAGAGCCCTACTGATGAGCGCGGGGCATGAAGGCTTAACGAATGCCTTGTAGCCCGTGCTTGAAACGGAGATGCCGTTCCCGTGCCCGACTTTGGGTCTCACAGCAGGAGCTGGAGCACACATGAGCTAAGCACAGCCAAGCTCGGCGTCGAACCACTTATAAGAGCGGATCGAATGCAGACCAACAACCCCGACAGCGGCTGCAGGTGTGCCCACTTTCATTCTCTGCTGTGTGTCGGGGCGGTGCCTGCTCGTACGGGACTCTCCGCACTCGATCTGTATGACATGACCGATCCAATTGAATGTCGAATGATACTGTTGCGAAAAGCGACTAGAAAAGGTGGCGTATGATACACTTGCCATTTCCGGCTCTTTCAGCTTGTGTTGACGTGGTCATGCGCCGACTGGAGTTGCCCATTTTTCTGACCTTTTCTACTCAACGTCAAGATTTAGATTCTCCCAAATGTTATATTCGTGAAACTTTTTAAAGATTGATACGGGAGTGTGCGTGTGCGTGATTGCCACTGAGAGTTTCAGGTCAGTGAGTGTTTGAGGACGGCCATGACATAATGGGTTAGCTCTTAGGGACGAGAGTGATCTGAGGCAGGCGCACTGGGGTGTTCTCAGCGAGACTGCAGGACTGAGCACACTCGCATAACTTTGGAGCGTCTAAAACGCATAGCTACGCTATTTACCATCTCCAGCGCTTTCAGCTACAGGCTGCCCATTGTTGTTGACGTGGTCGCTCGGTTAACCAGCGAAACAACAATAGCCAGCTCACCGGTTCACCAGTACTCAGGAAAAAAGAAAGTCGCACAGCAATTACCTCGCCTAATTTGATTGTCAGCTGCTTTATCAGAGGGTTTTTCTAGATTAATTTGAACTTTTTAATATAAAGGCTTGCCACTAATTTTAGCTACAGTAGAGATAGTAATAGTTATTACAAGGTAAAAGTTTTTTTTAATATTTCTCAAAACTAAAGAATTATTTAAGACAGAAAAATTATAATTTACTAGTAAAAAGTATTGCATTAGTTATATAGATGATTTGTTGCACGCACTGACCACTTACAGTAAGTACTGTAACGGCGCAGGCAATGTCAATCGGATCTATAGCGGACGTGGGATCACTCAGAGGCATGTGGGAGTGCGTGGGATCACAAAAGACCTAGATTCCGAAAGACCACCTATAGGCCTTGTACGAAAGAATATCAAAAATCTACCTAAGTACTACTTGTGGGACTTAGCCGTTTTATACCTGCCAGTACCAGGCCTATGACTAACCCGGACCTGGTTCGGGGCCAGGTCGGATGCGGGGTTGTCTGGGTCTGGCATAGCCAGGGTTCAGGATATGTCCGAGCTATGTCTGGAGCATGTCCGACTTGAGTCTGGGTGTTGTCTGACTCTGGTCAGAACCTTGTCCGACCCAGGTCCTTGGACTGAGAGAGTTGGACCTCACTTCTGGGCGCCTGGAATGGCTCTTGTTATTGGCAAGTGAGTTGAGCCGTTACAAGTACCACCTTGTTACACGGGGTTGAGCTATACTTCTCTGATCTCGATCCGGGTTAGGGCGAGTAGACTTTGAGCGGTGGTCCGTGAGATTGTTAGGATGTTCTTGGTGGAAAAGAGTTATAGGATTTAACCGAAGTAACAATCAATTCTAAACGATAGAATAACTAGTATCAATCTGTGTAAGAGATGAACTATTCTAAGTTGACCACAACGAGTGTAATAATGAAATCCGTCCATCCTTTATACCCATTGCAATCTGTACTTGTCCTCCCTGGCATCCCATCCTTGGCGGGAGGCCACCATCACGTGACTCCAAGCCCCGCGGTGGCCGTAACTTTCTGTCGTGGACGTGGTTGGTCTTTATCCCTATCGACCCCGACAAGGAGAGAATCCTTCTTGCTACTTGTAACACACCTTCCATCTGCCGAAACCCTCGCCCATATCACAATTGATCTCAAGATGGCGTGCCATATGACTTCGTTCATTTGGATACTTGCTGGCTTTTGCTGCGTGAAGTTTATTGAGGTCGATTGCCCCCTGTGTGTTCACATGCCGTGTGTTCGAACCCTTATCAGTCGATTACGTGGCCCGAGCCTTTGCCGCATTTGCGCCGTTGACGCCGACTAGCCAGAGGTCAACCAGATATCTAGCCTTGATGAACTTACCCCAATTCCTGGGCCGTAGTCAACCCCGCGGAAGATACTCAACTACTCCGATTTCTTAGCCTCCACATATCTTGCCAATCTGCGGGGATCAGTGGAGGCTAGACGTCATGCTGGGTGTTATCAGAGATAGGAGCTAAATTATGATTTGTATAGTGATAACTATCACACACAGTAACGATATAAACTCGAGGGGCGTGTTACTTCGAAGTGAGCACAGCTTTTGCTTGTGTTTTACACCATGTCCCAAGATAAGCTTCCCGTGTTCCATCAAGACGTGGGCTATGGCCTAGTCCTTGGACTGGGAGCCCTCTTTGCGGTCGGCATGTCGTTGATTTCGCTTCTACTTGCTCGATACATGAACGAGATACAAACTTCGGAAATGTACATGACAGCAAAGCATTCGGTGAAAACTGGCCTTGTAGCTTCGGCTGTTGTGTCCTCCTGGACCATCGCTGCGACCCTCTTAAGCTCGACAACTGGTAAGCAGTTCCACCTCACTTGAGACGTGTAGCTCCGATGGTAGAGAATTGTCCCAGCGTTGACGATGCATATAGAGGGCTACCTTTATGGAGTGTCCGGTCCCTACTGGTACGGTGCAGGAGCAACCGTGCAGATCTTCCTGTTTTCAGTGACCGCTGTCGAATTAAAGCGCAAAGCGCCCAACGCACATACATTCCTCGAGGTTATACGCGCTCGATACGGTCGATTCGCGCATATCGTCCTAGGGTCCTATTCCCTTTTTTACCAGATATTCACAACAGTCAACCTGTTGGTTGGTGGCTCGACCGTGTATGCCCAGCTCACCGGCATGAATAGAGACGTGTGCTGTTTTCTGCTGCCCCTCGGCGTCATCTGCTATACACTATTTGGCGGCATCAAAGCGACATTCTTGACCGACTGGGTACGTGGCTTAGCGCTTTGATTAGGTCACCACGGACTAACACTCAATTCAATAGGCTCATACCGTTGTCATTTATGCTATTATGCTTCTTTGCATATTCGTCGTATATGCTACTTCTGATGTGGTCGGCTCACCGTATCGCATGTATGATCTTCTCACCGAGGCCGCCAGACTACATCCCGTTGCTGGCAACGAGGACGGATCATACTTAACCATGAAGAGTGAAAACGGCGGCTACATCGGTCTGATATTCATCGGAGCCGGTTTTGCAGCTGCAGTCGACTCCCAACTGTTTGTTGACCCCAACCTGAGACCCCACACGAACTTTTCCCAAGCTGACACTTGCTTGTGCCATCTAGATTCCAAAAAGCCATTGCGGCCGATCCGGTGGCCACGATTCCTGGATACATGATTGGTGGGCTGTGTTGGTTTACCATTCCCTTCGTTCTAGCATCGACGTTCGGCCTCGCCGCCGCCGCTACGGAACATCTGCCCAGCTTCCCTACCTACCCAGAACGAATGACCTCTGAGCAAGTTTCATCTGGCATGGCGATGCCCTTTGCAGCAATGGCACTTATGGGTAACGGTGGAGCAGTGGCTGTTTTGCTCATGGTCTTCATGGCCGTTACTTCTGCGGTGAGTGTCTCCAACATAAGCATTAATACCTAACATTGACGTACGCCCGTCGTTCAGATGTCCTCGGAGACAGTTGCTACCGCTGCATTGGCAACATACGACATCTACAAAGCCTACGTCAACCCGGACGCGTCGAGCAAACAGCTCGTCCGCGTCTCACACATTGCAGTCATTGGGTTCGGCCTCTTGACCCCGTGCATAGCCGTCGGCTTCAACCACGCAGGATTCTCAGTGAATTACCTCATTACAGCAATCGGCATCTTCGTCGATGCAGCCATCGTCCCGATGGCCTGCGCGATCTTATGGAAAGACCAATCGCGCACCGCCGTCATCATTTGCCCTCTCGTCGGGTCCACGATCGCCATCATAGCATGGCTAACAATCGCCTATACTGAGACGGGCGAAGTTACCATTGCCAGCACGAGCACTGTGTATCCTCTCGTTGCGGGCAACATGATTTCGCTGTGTTCCCCGCTCATTCTTGTCCCGGTGGTCTCGCTGTTCCAGCGTCAGAACTTCGACTGGGCGGCCCTCAAACAATTGAAGTCTGACCGCGGCGCTGCTCTCGATGAATACGAAGCTAGTAGCAGCCCTGTCATTGAGGGTCAGCCGGTCATCGATTCGTCGACGCCTGCAGAACTGGTCTCTTTCGTAGATTTTACACGACAAGACGAGGAAGCAAGGCTTCTGGATGCAAAGTTGAAGCGGGCGGGCTTACAAGCTCTAGGCATGGCCATCGTATTATGTCTTGCTTTCCTCATTTTGTGGCCAATTCCGATGTATGGCACGGGATATGGTAAGTCTCTATCGTTATCGGCATATATTGGAACATCCCACATGCTTTTTGGTTGTCTCTTGCAGATTCCAGTTCTGACCTGTATGCTCCACAGTGTTTTCCAAAAGATTCTTCACCGGTTGGGTTGTTGTTCTTTTTCTTTGCGCCTTTTCCGCCGCGATTACGATTACGTTCACCCCCATCTGGGAAGGTCGGAAGGAAATCGTTCGATTCTTCGGGTTTGTGTTCGACTCTCGAAAGAGGGGAAGAAAGCCACCACAAGGAACAATGTTGAGGGACGAAGATGGCATCTCTGAAGTAGTTACATCCACTGAAGGGAAAATGTCTTGAGTGTATCGATTACGGAGTTTTGCAGGGCGGTATTCGATCCAGGACAGTCACACGCTGTAAGTGCTAGTATAATTACATCAATTACACCAGAGCAACGTGCCAGTAAATATGAAACACGACTGTTTCAAAAAGTGTGCAAACTTGGCTATAGCATACTGACGAATGATCGGACGTCATACACGACATGAAGGTAAGCGTACGGAAGTTGCTGGAAATGGGATGGACAATGCAGGGTATGTGAAGATGTCTTTGCTATCAACTCTACAGTGGTGCTGTATATTCTATCCTGAGTATCTGATCACTCGATAACAGATTTCTCGCCACCCCACAGTATCTCCAACAGAGTCAAACAACAGCAATGTGCCAAGAAAACGCCATGGACGAAAAAGTGTGATAAATATAGCACAGAAAAGTAGGATCAAGCCAAGGCTGAGCCAACTCAATGTAAATCAATCTAAGCAATCGAAATTGCTTTACACCTACCTTATGAACTGCTCCACAAAGTCCTCTCCCAGCCCCGCCTCAGCAAGGTGCTTCTTCGCAAGCATGATCCGACTCAACACATCCTCCACCCCCACAGGATTCCTATCAGGATTCCCATGAATATACGCCCTAGTCACGTGGAAAAGTGTCATCATCTCCTCAACCCCTTCCGGCACCTCGAGCGTATGGATATCGCCAGGCGTCTCGAACGTATAGCTGCCTTGGGTGGCCCACCAGTTGTGCTCCAGGCAGTGCCACTTGCCGCGCAAAGTGATGGCATGCACCGGACCTGCGTGGCAGTGCCGCGAGATGATACCGCTGCGGAGCACGCGAAGTATGTTCACAACGTAGCCGTGGCTGGTGGTGAAGAAGAGTGGGCGAAACCAGACATGGGCATAGTGGAGTTTATCAAGGGCGCTAACTAATGGCGTCGTCAGCGGCATGGGTATTGTTGGAGAAGTGGGGTAAGCGGATTGTTGGAGATAGGTCTATCTAATCTATCTCTGGATCGTGTTCCCGCACCACTTTGGGACTAGCTAGCGGGTAAATGACGTGCCCACAACATAGTTAGATAGAAACTATTTATGGTAGCTAGTAGTCAATACAACTAATTCTCCATATTATTGTCTCTTCGTTCAACACGAATCAGCAGGGTGTTGAAGCCTGTGACGATCTGGATCATTCAAGTGAATAAGAGAGGCAGAGCAAGCTCTTAGCTAGAGATAAAGGACGAGTCCTAGTCTGCCGGAATCCATCTCATTCGCTACTTTGTCAGATTGCCCAACCTTGTTCGTTTGTCTGCAACACCAGATGATGGCGCACCCGCAAGTCTTCAGTTTCAACATGCTGCATAGGAACATGTCCAGTGAGCCGTTCAAGGTTGTCTCTGGTCAAGGCATACGGTACCAGTTGGAGTTGGGCAAAGAGATTATTGATGATAGCTGTGACAAGTTCCGTGTTTACTAATTCTTGGTGCTCAACCCAGACAGGCAGTCCAACAACGCCTCAGTGCAACATCTGGTTTCATGATCACGCACCGAGATCCCACCAAGCGGCGTTCAGCCGTTTACGATAACTAAGCTTAAACCACGATTATTTGACAGCTAAACTATTCTTAGTGTTGGGTAGATATGCAGCATTAAATATCCCGTATTTTGCTAGAAGCGGACGCTAAGAAAGGTACACGGTGTATGCTATGATAGCAAGGGGAAGGCCTACAATAGTACTACTAAGCCAGTTATTACCAATGATTAAACGCTGCGATGCTGCTTTAAGGCAATAAGCGCCACTAATACGCTAGGAAGCTCAACATACAAGGGGGTGAAACATCAGCTACTATTAAAAGTCTGATAGACCCGAAAACAGAAACCAGACCTCAGGCTGCAGTGACTAGAGCACAACCATTAGCCGGTTTTCGTAACCTAGAACAGGAAATTTAACGGACGTTATGGCAGACGGTTTAGTGACATAGTGGTCAGTATTTCCGCTTGTCATGTGACAAAACGCGGGAGACCGGGGTTCAATTCCCCGCTGGAGAGATCTCTTTTTTTTTGTTTTCATCTTAACTAAGATCCAGTTGCTATCAACCTACTTACATGTAGACCTACCACTGCCTTAGTAACCGGTTGTTTTCTTTAAATTCTCTAAGATCGCATCCAAGTGACAGCTTTGAAATTCCTTGCACTACTACCGAGGTATCCTTGAAATACTTTGGTTGCAGGCCAAGGTTTTGTAACTGTATCCGTGCGCAGGAGATGTGACTCAGCTCAATCAAGTAATTAAATATTTTGTTGAGCCAATAACAGCCTCATAGAGTCTGTAATTTAGGGGTTTTTTCAATCGCTTGCGAAAACTATATTAACGTCGGAGTGACAAAACTTTGACCTGCAACCAGAGCATGAGGTTTGACCCCGCGTCTAAAAACATTCGGTTCGCCAAAGTTTCAAGACAAACTCCACGTCGAACTTTCCTCTTTAGACAATACCAAGAAATTTCATTCAGGACCTTGAATATAATTTGCATTGCTACTAGGGCCTTGATGACTAAGAGAGCCCAGGTAGGACTGGATTGGCCCAACCTGGGCCAGTTCCTGACAGGAAGTGTGCATACACGCTCTCGTGCTATCAGCCTTCAGAAAGATTTACACATAGATGTTCCAGAGTTTACACTAAATCATTATCTATTACCTTTAGATAATAGATAGATATATATACTAGCTATTAATATACAAGATAATAATATTAAAAATGTAGTGCTCAGCCTTGTACCTGTAACAGCGTAGCAGTACACCGTAGTGAATACGACACTGGTGTTACACGGGGTTTAGGCTTATACTTCCCTAGTCTCAGTCCGGGTTAAGGTGAGCTGGTTGACAAAGTAAACCGTGCGATTGTTTGACTGGAGGTTCAGATGGAAAAGAGCTATGGATGTAACCGAAGTAAATAACAATCAATTCCATACTAAGATAGAATAACTTTAGTATTTGTCAGATAAGTGGCAGAATCCGGGCCGATCAGAGCCGATCGCCAAGGCCTACCCTTAGGCAAGGCTGATACTCAGCCCCTACCTGATACAAAAAGCAATAGCGATAGCTCTCATAAGGCGGCGTGCCGGCGCGCCGCTAGAGGAGGACAGACAGAGAAATCAATACCATCAGTTTCTCCTATCAATTATCACAGTCTTTTATCACAGTGATCTAAATCAATCCTTAATCAGAAAACCTCTCAAAATTTGACAGAGTCACTCAGAGGCATATGGGAGTGCGTGGGACTACAAATAACCTAGATTCAATCAGACAACTATAGGCCTTGTACGAAAGGATACTAAAAGTCTACTCTATAGCTATAGCTAGGCAGGCTATCTTTTATACTGTCAGCCTAAGGTCCGAATCAAATCTAGACTAGGGCAGGCTTGGCAGCATGCCTATCAAAATTGGGGTCTCTTGCCCAGAGTTGTGCCAGCCCAGAATCGTGCTCAATACGGTGTGCTGCTGCGCTGTTACACTAATAGCAATAGAGATATAATATCTATACTATATACACAATTTTAGATACTCATTAATATCTTATATGTTACAAGTAACAAGAAGGATTTTCTCCTTGACGTAGGGACGAGCGTTGGAAGCCAACGAGCGTCCACGTCAGAAGGTAATGATCACCGCGGGGCGCGGATCATGTGATGTGGCATCTCGCCACGACCAAACATCTAGAGATGCCAGGTCCCCGCCAGATGCTAACGGCATCTGAGATGCCATAGGCTTGGCCAGAGGACAGGACCAAAGGCAATGGGTATAATAATGGGTTGGATTCCATTATTGCACTCGTTGTGGTCAACTCAGCAAAGTACTCTCTTATAAGTTGTTTTACTTATCAAGACTGTTACTAGTTATTCTATTCACAATAGAATTGGTTATTTGTCTATCTACAGTTAACACTAAGTCCTATCTCCACCAATCGCCAGACAACACCGCACGGTATACTTCATCAAGCAGTCTCGCCCTAACCCGGATCGAGACTAGGCAAGTATCCCCCTACCCTGTGTAGACCCCGTGTAACATTATAAGTTATTAGGTAATAAGCAGGGGGTACCAAGAAGGATCATATATAAATTAGGTTCTTCTAGATCAATCAAATTTGTATCAACGAGTCTGATAATATAGAGAAGTCAGCACAAGTACAAATAATGCATAACATATACTACTCCGCGAAAGAAACTTTAGTATATCTTAGTAAAGAAGATAAAGACACTTAGTTAGTATTTAATTATAGTCAAGTTTTTCCCTTAGTCATGTAACGAGGTTAAATGCCTATACATATTGTACTACACTTGAATGTTCTGTTCAGAATTGTCAGAATTTTTCTCCGCACCTACGCGTGTAACAGGTTTCCTTCCACTTACTAGGGGGCGCATCCTTTACTCTGTTACTTGTAACACATATATAGTATTATATCAAGCGAGGCTCTGGATAGCATGCCTAAGGATAGGATTAAGAACTTTACTATTGTCTAGTTACTAGAGCAAGGGCAGGAAATCATCTTACTACCGATGCCGAATCACTCCCTTCAGTCAGACGCTTACCTACATTTAGGGTCTACTTTTAGGCCAGTTCAGGCATTTATAACTAAGACTATACTAAGCCGATAGGGCTGAGAAAGTAAGCAATTTAATAAAATCAGAGGCTCGTCAGTAACTTTAATATCCAGACTTTACGTGCTACGTAGCCTACCATTACTCATGGCCAACACAAGGAGAAAAATAAGAACCTCTGCCACATAGCATGAAGGTTTCTAGCTAAACAATTCCTCCTGTCTAGGGACAACGATGTGTTATTGACAAGCCGGTGCCCTAGCCCTCTAAATATACGTTCCGGCCTACCTCTGTACTTTCCTCTTACAGACTCAATTAAACAAGATCGGGACTAAGACGCTATTGTCGAATAGGTCGGCAAGATCCGTAACTCAAAGCTCGATTTTTTGTTTTTTATATTCTCCATGCATCTCTCGCATTATGGATCATGCACCAAAATGCACGTACGGTGCCCAACTTAAAGGTCGGTTATGGAGCTCTTCACTGTCTCTGACCTGTTGAACTGCCTTGTGTAAAGCTAACGCCACGGCTTTGTCCATGGTTTGTCCTTTCACGCCGTCTCGATAAAGTTCGGCATAAAATGCCCTCGCAATGGCCGAACAGACTCTATCCTTAGAAATCCACAGACATCCGACTACATGTCTGAATCCTGCCGTCTGAAATCCGCTCACAACGTGTAGCATCTCGTCTGAAAGTAAATCTGCCCTACCATCAGCAGTGTAGCAAGCAGAAAGGAATGCTATTTCTGCCTGTGAGAGTTCAACTCGAGATAATATTTGAGTCGTCAACATATCCTGCCTCGGGATACTGCTCTCATTGTCCTTTCTTTGTAACACTAATCCACTCGCGCCTGGACTTTGCGCATCTGATAATCCATGACAAGCAAAATGGGCGATGCTACAACCTTGAAGCTTTGATAAGGTAGTTGCGACACTTGGCCGTTCTATGACCTCGACATCCACCACATTCTCCATTACTGCAGTGACATCTTGCGCCTCCACGATGCTTCTAGGAAGTTTGGTCAGACCGGGTGTATCTGGCATTGTCACTATGAGTGCTTTTTGAATACCAGAGGACGGCGCGGTAGCTACAGAGCGCTCTCGAGCATAACGAAGGGCTCTGATGGTCGGCGTGTAAGATGAGATTGCGTATTGACCAACGTTACCGGATAAATCTCCTGCGGCATGGAACGGGAAGTTGTTGGCAAATCCAGTACCAATCCACCATATTCTGGGAAGGCTATCTATGGAGGCTTTGGCATCATAGTGCAGTTCTTCCATTATCGGCTTCACACAGTCTTGCCACAACCAAGACAAGAATTGAAGATAGACTTTGTTCTTCCGGCCAGCGTTCGTGTCTTTCATCGATGTAGTTGTCAGATCTTGGTCATTCCAGCATCGAGCATTATCTGCGCTGAGCTTAGGAAGTGAAATCGTCCGAGCTCCACGAGCAGTAACAACGATTGCATCGCTTCTTAGCTGGGTAACATTTACGACGATAATGTCGCCATCGGACGCGCAATCTTGCATTTGCTTCGCAGTGCTGCTCTCGTGAAATTTATCAAATCCAGGTAACTTCTGAATTTCCTGCACGCATTCGTCGAGTTTCTCCATACCCGACATTTGCGATAACATAGCCTCGTTTCGATCAAGGTAATTTGAGAATCCCTCAGCGGACTTGTTTATTTCAATTCGCAGGCTTTCATATCGGGCGTATAGCTTGGGATGCGCGACTTTTAATGCTTGGATGTTTCGTCGATCTTCCATCAACAGACCAAGGACCAATCCACGGCCTTTTTCCAATAACTCCAGGGCAATATCTGGCCCTTCACCCTTGTGGAGGGCAATGGAGCAGGCGATAGGAGCTAGCCCGAAAAAGTGGGATACAACATACTGCTGATCTTGTTGATTCAGAGACCGCTTATGGACATAAGGTAGCATGTGTATAGCTTCTACAGCGAGATCGAATGCGCGATCGTAGTCGTGGCCAAGATGGAGTAGTTGGATCAGTAGGTTACAAGCGGTTATGCGGACGAAAGGAATGCCATTCTTACAACTCCAGGTCTGTTGAAGGACGTGCATGACTTCTTTCAGATCTTTCAATTCCTCCGACCGTCCATATCTGTACAGGAGTATAAGGCCAAGATCCTTTAGGACAATCGGGTAGTTGTGGTGGGCCTCTTTTGTAGCCTTTAGAGCTTCCCTTGCAGTTTGAATTGCTTGGTCCAGGTCTTGTGAGTCTTTAGTGTACTCGTATCGATAGCGAAGTTGTCTTCCAAGTCTGTTTAGCAACGTTCCGGTATGGGGATATCCTCTTGGTGCAAGGCCTATGGCTCTCCGCTGGATTTGGATGGCTTCATCGAGAAGCTCTGTATCTTTCCCACGTTCGAACTTGCTACCGAGCAAATCGCTAAGGTTACTTAGCATTGTCGCGAAATTCCGATATTCCTGGGGTAGTATCTCAATCGCCTTGCGAGCTACTACAATTGCCTCTTCTAGATCTCTGCCATCTCTTGATCGCATATATCTGAACTTTAATATGGCCACCAGGTCGGTGGAGATTTCGGAGAAGTCGGTACAGTCCTGTCGTGTCCTTTCAAGGGCTTCTCTCATGAGCTGCATTGCTTCCTCCAGATCGTTGGTGTCCCCAGAAATGTGAAACCTGAGCTGCAGAATCTGGCCAAGCCCATTCATGAGCCCTCCCAGACTTTTGTGATCATATGGAGTTTGACGAATGGCCTGCCGTGCTATGTTCGTTGCTTCTTCCAGGTATTTTGTGTCTCCGGAGAGCTTGCAAAGAAGATGAAGCATCGGCAAAAGGTTGGAGAGCATAATACAATCCTGTTCGGATGTGAGAAGAATCGCATGTCGCATAAGTCCAACAGCCTCTTCTACATCATGCTTATCTGCTAAATACTCGGATCGTCGGTAGAGACAGTTCGCAAGATTGCACAATCTTGCAGCGAAGTGTGGACTTCTATCAGCTGTAGCTATGCGAACTCGACGTGCAATATGTGTTGCTTCCTCGAGCACATCCAGTTGTCCCGTAAATTCAAATTGGCGTAAGAGAAGAGCTCCTACACACTGTAGGGCGTCCAATTGCTGGGACGAAGCTTCAGGTGTTATCTTGACAAGCCTTAGCGCTAGTTGGAGTTCCTCATCCAGGTCCTCCGGCCTTCTCGAGTGTTGAGATCGGAGAGCAAGCTTGTTCATCAAGTTGTTCACTAGTAAAGCATATTGGTGGTGTTTGGTGGGAGCATCATCCACGGCTTGGCGAGCAAAGTGAATGGCCTCTTCCAGAATCTGCAGGTTACCTGTTTCCTTGTATAAACGACTGAGTTTGTTCCCCAAGTTACTCAATGTAGAAGCTCGCTCGATATGGCCTAGAGGTACGCCATGGACTGCACGTCGACTGAGATGTATGGCATCCTCTAGGTCGCTAATTTGTCGCGTCTCGTCGTATCGACGACTAAGCATATTTGCGAGGTTATTCAATTGAATGTGGAGCACCTGGTCATGCCCCACAGTGCCGTCTATCGAGAGTCTTCCCTTCGTAATTGCATCGTCTAAGTCTTCCATCCGGCCTGAGCGCTCGAAGAGGGCGACTTTCAACATCGCATAATGTGCGCATAGCGTTGATCGAGAGCGGGTATCTTGTGGGGATAAGGTAGTAAACAAAACATCGAAATTCTCAAGCAACATCGAATCAAAGACATCCATAACGCTGAATCGCAAACAGGAATATCGAATAAATTCAGTGACCTTGAAATCTTCAAGTACGGGGATGTATTGATAGCAATATCTTTTATGCGACCTGTTGTGACCTTCTAAGTTGAGTTTAGTCTGAGGTTGTGTTGGGATCAAATCACAGTACAGGCAGAGACGGGAGATGAAACACGGTGTGCAGCCTGCAATGACCTTTCTCTTTGAACCTTGCATTTGAAAATTGCGAACAAACGATTTGTCTGGATACCATGCCAAATGCTTCAGGGAAACATTCGAAGTATGCTAGATTACACACAGTTCACACGAAGGTGTCACGGCAATGCAGCCTAAAGGCGGCGCCGCAATCTTGGGCATCCCCTACAGCCGCGTGGCTAAGGTGGCTGAGCTACTGACAATATGTATTTCCTGGGCGGTGCAGGTGGCTTGACGCATTGTACGACAAAGTTTCGCATGTATAAATCGACCGTACCACAACCTTGTTTCGCATCAACAACCTAGTCCTTTGTCTGACACGAGGTGCTCACTCGACATCCTTTTAGCTATGGCGTCAAACAAACTACTTTCGCAGCTATTCCTTCCCATGTCGTCAGTCAGCCTCGGACGCTTTGTCGTTAGCATAGAAAACCCCCATCAGGATTTCCACGATCCTCTGGATTTCGCCTCTCTCGAAATTGCAGAAAAACTACAGAAGAATTTTACCGGTACCTACACTTCCGTACGCCACCACGACGCTTCGGCAGAAATTGCAACCCTCCTCTCTGCCTCGTTTTCGAAGCGTCTCAAGACTTCAGTACAAATAACAACCGTTCAAGCAAAGACATACTATCTCAATAATGTCGGAGAATGGTTTCAGAATGCAGTTCGACCTCGAGATGCTCAGAAATGGATTGAAAGGGTTATTGACGAGGGCGAAGACATATACGTGATTGTGGCCTATCACACACTGCTCGATGCTCATATCAGAGAGTCGTCCGGAGATTCAAGTGCAGGTAGCGGCAGAGTCGGTATACCACTATCGACAGCATTGAATGCCTCAGGCGTGGGCATGCCATTTGTTGTGGGAGATCCCAGACTTGGTGGCTCTCGGGGTGGTGTAGTGAACGAGCAAGGATCTTGGGTTGCTCCGGGTGAGCAAGTTCACGCAGTGCAGTATCGGAAGATCCGCTGGGACTGGTTTTCGAAGAAAAGAGTGGAAGAGATGAAATTAGCGAAGAGACCATTCTGGGAACGATACGATCGATTCAGAAGTGCAGAAGACGAGGTGGAAGACGAGGTAGAAGACATGATAGAGGTGGGCTTGGAAGACGAACTAAGAGGAGAGTGTAACGATTTCACCATGAAGTTTGGACCTCCTAGCGACACGCCATGTTAGATGCCGCACCTTTTTGCGATTTATAGTGGATATGACTCTAAGATCACATCAGAATGGGCTGTCGCACATTATTCAGGCTCTATCACTGTCCCAGCACAGTTTGTTTAATGGAGAAAACATGCTGAGATAGATTCATAGTGCATTAACATCGCGGACACTTTTCTATGGTCATGTTCAGATTAGATAAGCCTTGTGGACTGACCATCAAGTTTGAATACTGGCGAATACTGCCTTGTTATGGAGTGACACCATCAGCTTAGTGTCTCGCAAAGCGGGGCTCAACTGAAAATACCGATTTCTGGCGTTTGCAGCCATACGTGAAACTCCTAGCTGCTCAAGACGTGCGACCCTAGGACTACATGTCACTCGCCGATCTAGACGTTCTGAGTAATAAAAGAATTATGGTGCTGAAATGCTTCGTCGGCCATCCTAGCTATAAGGCCGAAAATGCTTACTTATCTAGAATCTAGATATTATAGGATCGTGCTCGCAGGGATCTCGAGTTATTAGGGGTAATAATTTTCGAGCCCGACTTCTCTTTATTTAAGAACTATATCCGCTAGAATTTCCCCAACCAAAGCGTTAACGTGACTAGTGTTTTAAATAAATAGATGGTTTATAAGCTATAACGCTGTTACAGAACTGCCAAGTATCAGACCCATCCCGGAACGGGGTCGGGGGAAGTATCCACCGCCTACTTCTCAGTCGTCCTAGGGTCAGATCCGACTCGGACCCGACCAGGACAAGTATATATAAAGACACTCCTTGTAGCTAGTTCTATAGAATTTTGATATCCTTTCATACAACGCCTATAGGTGTCTTGTTGAATCTAGGCTCTTTGAGACCTAACGCACTCCTATATGCCTATATGAGGTCCTACATCCGTTTCCGATCCTACAAGTCTTGCCTGCGCCGTTACATGTACGGCGTAGGACATCACGTGTAAAAGGCAGACACTCACAAGGATACACAGCGCATCCTGCAATATGAAGGTCAGGTCACGAGCTACATCCTTACGACCTGCTAGGGTACGAAGCCAGTCAGCGTTGATGATTAAACGCTGCGGTGCTGCTTTAAGGCGATAAGCGCCACCAATACACTAAGACTCCCAATATGCAAGGGGGTGAAATATGAGCTACTTTAAGACTAATATGTCTAAAAACAGAAACCTGCCCCTCAGGCTATGGCGACTGAAATCAGGAGAATTAACAGAGATTGGTAACCTAGAATGGAAGCCTTGACGGGTATTAGTAACCTAGAACAGAAAATTTGACGGACATGTTGGCAAACAGCACAGTTACATAGTGGTCAGTATTTCCGCTTTTCAAGTCACATTGACAGAGCGCGGGAGACCGGGGTTCAATTCCCCGCTGGAGAGCTCACTCTTTTTTTTGGTTGCACATCGAAGTTTCGTTGCCATGAGGTGCACGCACCCCAATCTGAGGTGAGCCTTATTTTTTTTCCTTTTCTTAGATATCTAAAAGAGTAAGCAGCGCACCCCATCCAACCTGATGCGACTTTCTGCACAATTGGTCCACAACAACGCAATACAATTAGTCAAGATTAAGAAATATAGTTTATTATCTAGCTGTATAAAAGGTGCGAGTGCATTCTTGTTAGGATATGTGGAAGTAGGAAGCTGCTTGTCCTATAGTACACTTAGAGGCAGCTGCTACTGCTTGTTCTACTATATGTATCGGCGCAGGCAAGACTACTCGGATCAGTATCGGTAGGTAGTGTCACTCAGAGGCATATGGGAGTGCGTGGGATAGCAGAAGAGCCTTGATTCAAATAGACACCTATAGATAGGCCTTGCACGAAAGGATATCAAAGATCTGCAGAACAGCTATGAAAGATGGCCTATGCTTGGAAATGGGGTAACGTTTCACGCGCGCGCGGCGGAAAATTCGGAAAGCCCATGTTAGAAGCTTAGCTCTATCCCACTACGCACTACAATTAAAAAGGTGCAGGTAATTAGCTTCCTGCTAATCTTGCGCCTAGAACAGTACATATGAGTAGCCGCTGCCTAGGCCTACCTCTACGCAGACGAACCCCCTGCGTATCAGCCTGTACCGCCTACACGTCTTCTACTTTAATATCTGTAGTTACCCCTGTTTAGACCTTAAAGTTACCTCGACCGCGTTCATATCGCTGATATTCAAGAGTATAGACTCGGACCGGATTGCGGCAGCTTTGTCTCTCGCACCTACTTGGGTCTGCTCGTCAAGTAGTTACTGCGTTGAAGCATACTGCTCTAGGCATGCTCGCGATATTGGATGGTCTGAACTAAATGAAGCCTGGTAGCCCGTACAGACCCTTTTGTAGAGCGATAAGGCGTCCTTGTACTTGCTCTGTTGATGTGTAATAGAGGCTAGCCGGTAAACGCTCGTCACCGTCTCCGGGTGCTTCTTGCCCAGCACTTTATCTATTAGTGCCAGCGTCTCGCCGTACATCTGCTCAGCCTCTAGGTACTTTCCCTAGTTAGCCAGTGCTAGTGCCACCTAGTTCATGCTGGTGAGTGTGTTTGGGTGCTTCTTGCCTAGTACCTTTTATCTTCGCTCTAGTATCTGTTGATAGGCTTGCTCTGCAGCTCTATAACGACCTAGCGTCTATTCAAGATATCTTACTCTAGCTAGTAGTAACACTCTCCCGTAGTCTGTATATAGTCTAGGCAGGCCCGCTATATGCATAGCGTGTGACGGATACGCTGTCTACACCTCTCTCGTACCGTGATTACTAAAAGGTATAATCTTTGCTAGCCGCTTTAGTATTCTCTCCGACCAGACGCCCTACTAACCATGTGCCTTGAGCTAGCTACGAGTTGCTACGTGCACTAGTGGATAGACGTTAAACACCCTCACTATTTCCCTTTAGTGGTCCTATTGCTGCTTAATAATGAATACGTAAGCTTTAAGCATCCTAGTCGTCTCTATCTGCTCTATAGTAGACGAATCTGAAGCTGGTAGTATTGTTACTAGTATATTAGTACTAACTACACAAGCTACGAACGATAGATGCTGCGTAGCTAGCTCGTTAAGCTTACGAAGCTGCTCAAACGAGATAATCTACGTCGTAGTCACTAGATTTTTAATCTCCACATATCTGCCCTAATCTCCAAACTCTTTGCTAAAAAGCTTAGCAGCTGTCTACTTACTAACCCTATATAGCGTGATATAGTCGGAGAGGATAGTATATTCTTATTAACAAACGCGGTTGCTTGAATACTGGCAAGAGCTAGGAAGGTAAGTATGCTAAGGAGCTCGTAAATAGCCTCTTTATCCTTCAGTTAATAGTGATGTTTCTAGAATAGCTAGGTTCTTAGCAACTCTTTTGCCTCTAATACATCTAGCTCGCCCAGCTCGATGACGCTGCCCTTAGCTAGGTCGACTGTAGCTTTCGCCGTGCGAGTAGTAAAGATATTAAAGCTCTTGCGGCTCCGCAGGAGGTAGTCAATAAGCTGCTTAGTGCTACTGCCCTTGTACAACAGATTGAAGAGAATACTAACGTCGTCCGCGTTATTAATTACCATCAGCTATTGCCCTAATCCCTCGTCGCTTAGCCTCGTCTTGACCAGCTACTTTACATCAGCCTTAGTATCTGCAATGCCCGGTATGCGCAGCAGCGATCCTATCTCACGGTATGCCTGCTTAAAGCTGGCCTGGCTGACCGCTGATACCTAGAAGACGGCACGTATAGGGTGCTATTATAATACCTAGTAGGCCGCCTTAAGTGCAAGGGCCGTCTTACCACATCCTCCAAGCCCGTACACAGCGAACCGGCGACAACCTTCTGACGCGACATGCTCGATAAGCTAAGCGAGCTGCGACTCTCGACTAATAAAAGTATAAGGTTTTAGGAGAGGAATAAGCCACGGTGCTATTCTGTATTAGTAGGCTACTTAAACTACTAACTAGTTATTGATAACTATACGTTCTATTGGTATATTCCTACGTATTATAGGTAGATGCGCTACTAACCTTTAGTCGACCCCTCTATCTCCTTTACCGTTCTTGGCGGCACCCTACATAGCAGCTCGGCATTGCCCGCAGCGTGCGACCGCCACATGTCGCTTTTGTGCGAGTTAGCGTAGTCGGAGATGCCGCGGACCACGAGATACCGTCGGTTGACGTCAACGCCGGCTGCCTCTATCTCCACGCATCGCGCCCCGATCTGGTCCCGCTTCTCGCCGCCCTATATAACTATTGCCCGTAGCAATCCGCCCGCAGTGGAAGACAAGCGTCTGCTGGTCCTCTCTAGTCTGTTGCGGACACTTGACGAGCTCGCTCTAATTGCAGCAGGCTCTACACTTTAAAGTGTAGTCGCCGTTATGGTAGTACGCAGCCCTAAACAGCTTGCCTAAGGATGGCGGCGGTAGTGGTAGCTAATGGACTCATAGACCGAAGTGTTGATTAGGTAACGATGAAAGCTGAAGGGTGGCACTTATTAGCTGAATTGCCTCTAGCGAGTCTGTATAAGCAGATACAGAAGCAGCAGCAGAAATTGATGTGGGCATATAACGCTGGTGGAAGCCAAGGGTGGAAGGCAGAATGAGGCAACCTCTCGTGCTCGACGACAGCGTGGTATTGTGACAGCCCGCCCACGTGTGGACGCAAAATCAAGGCGATGAGGGCATGAGTCAAACCACCTCTTTGGGCTGAGTCCAGCCACGACCGATGAGGATTTTCCCGCAGAAGCAAGTTCACAGTGTGGATACTAATATTGTGGCGCATGCATCAGATGTTAGTGTCTTTAGCCTCGTACAGATAAGCACTCGCCGCACAATGAGATGCGCAAGGCTTCTTCTTACTCCATCGACAGGGCAGAATTTGAAAATCATAGAACAACTCCGCGTGTCTCCCAAAACGTGCACCCAAGATGACATGCAACTCCACCACTCCGCAACACTATTCAAAAGGTATGGTAGATTACCTACGTGTGATGCTTACTGATATCGGACAGCGGATGCTTCAGCGTCAGTAACGTGGACCTCTGTTTTCTTTGGTCTGTTGGCGTTCGCGGTCAACTCTATGGGCCAACCCGCTGGATCGGTATGCGGCGCCGACGCGGACGTGAATTTCGAACTTCGCAGCTCACCCATCATCTGCGCGATCGACGCCTTCCTCATTCTATGGCGATTCTTATATTATCTCATGTTTCCTCCAAAAGAACAAGGAAAAGAGCCCTGGAGGAAGCGGGTCCAAACTGCTCACCTCCGGCTTCTTCGGTTTCGGTTCCACGATGAGTTGAGAGACCCTTCGCGGAAAGGTGATTTTGCAGACCTTGTCAGAAACCGTTACGTGCGCCTTGCAGTCTTCCTGGTTACTCTTTCGCAGATGGTGAAGCTCTATGGATACGTCGGAGTGCCATGGACACAAGCGTTTGCAAGTGTCTACCTCATGTCGTTCCTAGTCATCGAAGTCCTCGTGAGCTGGCACGGGTCGAATGAGAATAAGTGGCGAGAATCCAGCAGTCCTGAGAAGTGGCTGCAGTCTTCCGGCTCGACAAGCCTTGCATACACTTCGATCGCAACGTCAGTGGCCTTTACACTGTACTTCGCTGCAATTGTTGCAAGAGACATGCTGGGCCAGCCTTCACAAAGCTTGTTGCGATGGGGAGGCCTCGTCGTACCCATCTGTGGAGCGGCATTCTGTGTTCCCGTCTATATCTACAGCGTTCTCAACCGAGATAATTTCCAGCAGACTGTCATTCCTGGGCTCCTCCTGATCGTCCTAATATGTTTCCCTCTTCTCCCATACATCATTGCTCCACTTATAGAGCGCGGCGCACTCCACGAAAACTGGCATGAGGTCATCACCACACTTCTGGTGGTTGTTTGGACTTCCATTGGCCTCAAATTTGCTTCCACGGCAACCTCCACTGTGAGAGCAAATGGCCACGACGATTCGCGGAAGCGGATGGAGAAGGGAACTGGCTTGTATTTTATGATTTTCAACATCGTTACCGCAGCTCTGTACTACAAATACAGCTATGACCCGACCAGTACAAGAAAGCTGTGGTGGACCGACTATCTAGGATGAGATTTGTAGGCTTAGTCCCCAGACAAAAAAGCTCGAATGTAGATGAGGAGCACGCAGATGATAAATACCATCATGTAGTCCTTCACACCAATGTTCCAGACGGGACGAACACTCGAAGTCGCGGCGTAAACTTCCACTCCATCCCCTCCGCCGGCTTTGCGATGATATACAGCCATTCGTAGCTCCAGTGATTCAATTTCTTCTTTCATAATCAGACGGAACCGTTGCTCCGATGTGGAAGATTCTTCTTGCTGTATTGCACGGAAGCGTTCTTCGTGCTTGCGTTCTGCAGCAGCCTGGATACCTGCTTAGTGATGCTATGGACAACCGTCATTGCATTGAGAAGACTTACGTTGGAGCTTGACCACCAGTAGCATAGTCCTGCGAAAACTGCTGTTGTCGTTGCTACCATGCCTCCGATGGCGTAGCGATTGTCGTAGGCCATGTACTTCGCTTTCTGTTTGACATCCTCGATAGTATCATACACTATCTTTGCCAATTTAGCTTTCAAGGCAGCAGGTATATCGTCTTTAGCATATTGCATGAAAGGCAACGTCCCTCTCTTACTGTACTTGGCCTCATTTTCATCACCTTTGAATGCATAAACCGCAGCCCGGACAGCAGAATAGACCTGACCAAACACAGGGATATGCCTAATGACTCTATATGCTTCCTTCTCTCCTGCGTCAGGATCGTTATTAGTAGATGACGAAGATGTTGTAACCTCCGAGGGGCGGGAATTGGCATTCCCCATCGCGCAGGATAGTTGGCACAAGATTCACAAGCGTTTCCGATCGAATGTAGTGTCAGTATCGCTGTCGGAAGCAAAATCGTATGCTGCAATTGCCACGTGAAGCAATGTTTCTACGTTTAAGGATTGAGACTCGTGGCAGTGCCGATATCTCCAGTGCGGTCTAGACGCCTTTGGGTCGAAGATGCCGCGACCCAGTCTACATGGCGTATATTGATGTCGTCGCAGCACGCCGGACAGTCATTGCGGAAGCTCATTTATTGGTTGGAGGGAATCTCATCCCTGGCTGTGGCTGCGTTAATTACTCCTGTGTGGGAAGCGATTGTTCAGCTGAGAGGTTCCTACGTAGTTTAGGCGCAAATAAGCTTTGGGCCTCGAGGCTGAGGCAAGCGCCGCCCAGCCCGAGGGGCACGTAACACGGGCGCTACCACCTATTATGACAACGAGGCTTGTTCAGCTGAACACAGCCTTCCACTCTCCATTGACCAAGGCACACTAGTCACGATATCCTTGAAGACAGTAAATGTCTGTGACACCTAAACAAGCCACCGCCGCGGACATGTCCTGCACGAGAAAAGCACCGTGTCCCACGTCTACTCGTCTGTTCGAGCAAAAATACCTCCCATCCCTCAATGCATCATCACCCCACTAATTTGAGCAACCTTCAAGATGCCACGCGACTGGAGGGAAGTGTTGTACAGTTTAGCAAAGGAAGGTGTTCGAAGAGGTGCGGAGTCGGCTGCCCAGGAGATTTTCTCAACAGCCCCAAAACTTATTGCGAAAGTCATGAAATCCAAGGATTTGAACGCTCTCGAATCCCAGCTGAAGTCTTGCATATATCAGCCTGACCCAAAGGAAAAAATTGGTAAGTCGACTCCCAGGCGCTGAAGAAACACGAGTTAATATACCAGCAGAAATTGCTGGACTCGATGATGTGCTGCTGCAGTTGATTACAAACGTAATTTTACCGCTTCTTGACCCTGAGAAATACTTAAAATATTCGCCGCTTCTTACTGCCCCGACCGGTGCATTGCTGTATGGTCCTCCAGGAACTGGTAAGACGACAATCGCCAAGATGATAGCCCAGAATGCTGGAGTACCGCTACTTATCATCACCCCATCCACAATCAAAAGCAAATGGCATGGCGAGTCTGAGAAGTTAGTATCGGCTATGTTCTCTCTTGCCCGAAGACTCGAGCCGTGTATCATCTTTATTGATGAGATTGACTCGTTAATGGGGACTCGGTCTTCTGACGAGGCAAGCCACGTCAATAGCTTCAAGTCTGAGTAAGTCGTTCGATCTTGATAGCAGTGCCCTGTTCTGATTATTGCCAGATTGCTTGCCGCTATGAATGGCATAGCCTCTTCCCCCAGCGTACTTGTACTGGGCGCAACTAACCGAAAAGAGGCCATCGACCCAGCATTCCTACGTCGAATGCCTGCCCAGATTCATATCGGTCTTCCAAATGCAGAGCAGAGAGTACAGATCTTGCAATGCTTTCTGGCCGGCACCAGCGTAGCTCCAGATCTTGATTGGCAAGGGCTGGCCCACAGGATGAAAGGTTACTCTGGTAGCAATATCAGACATTGCTGCACAGAAGCATGCATGACAGCTTTCCAGGCGGATTGTCGCCCAGTCACCACCTCGGATTTCTTATCCACTCTCGAGGGACGCGTTATCGAAGCACCCGCTGGGTCAACCCAATCAGTCTTGCGATTTTACCTTCGATTGACGTTCGGTGTGATTTTGGCTTACTGTATATGGGCAAGCATCGGCCAGATAGCATCCAGGGACCACGGTCTATCGCTGGAAAATGGCGTCACTATCACAGGGCCTAGTATGAGAGCCCTTGTACACCGCATCCTCGAACGAGTCGCAATTCCCCTACTCGCCTTCATCAAGAACAGTTTCAGAATAATTTTTGTGTTGATTTCGAGCATTCTCTGGGCTATAAGATACATTGTAGTAGCTACTGTAGCTGGGATTGGTCGCGTTCTCGTAGCCACCGGCCGATTGGCTGAATCTCAAGTTCCATCCCGGACTTCTGAGCACACGAGCTCTGTATCACAGCGGGTATTCTCCGGGGACGATTCCGTAGAGGAAGCACTATGGGTAATAGGTGAGATTATCTTCTTTCCGAGAACGTTTCTACTTTGGGCAGGTAGCCTGTTGAGTTGGGGCATACAGTCGTCCTGCACCATACTTCTGCACACCTACAGATTTTCCGTAGACCTGCTGTGGTGGGGTGCCACAGTGTGCTTGAAGTTAGGTGCTTTCTTCTTCCTTGTCTTCCTCATAATAGGAGTTTTGAAGGGCTTCCGAAATGCACAAAATCCTGGAACGTAACGATGCCATCGCCGTTGCTAGTCACAAGTGTGAGAATCAGGGGATCGTTTCCATTACCTTCGTCGATCAGGATCTAGCCAGTTGCTACACAGCGAGAAATATGAATCTGTAGAATAATACTGTACTGTAGTTATTACTAGGGCGATCACCATCGTTGAGGTGACAGGCCCGTCCGGAGCGCGGGCGATTTCATTCGAATTCTGCTACACCAGCTGCTGGGGCCAAACAGTATCAACAAATATTTATGTAATGAAAAACAAGCATCATAACCATCAACTGTTCAGAGTATTATCTTCAGTAGTATGGTGCATACCGAGACGGTTGTCAACTCTACATGAACCCGTTTTGGAAAAAAGTCTACCCAGTCACCCCGTATCTTATATTTTGGCGAAGAGCTAAGCTGGGAATGTAAAAAAACATCGGCTTGTGAATGTTCGGATGCAAGACAAGGAATGAATTATGACCACAGCTTGCTTCTTATGCCGGACTGTTCAATTGAGAAGCGTTATTTGCAATGGCAAATAATGGTCGAAGAGTTCACTTTGCTTCAGCTCAGTTATGAAGAAGACCGTCTGCCAGCATTTTCTAGACTTGCACAGCAGTACTATAACCGCCTAAAGAGCGAATATCTAGCCGGTCTCTGGAGGGAGAATTTAGGAGCCGATCTGCTGTGGTTTGCCTATACCGAGCTTGGCAGCAAAGCACAGGGCTACCATACAAAAAAGCCAGTAAAGTGGCACGCTCCTTCTTGTTCTTGGGCATCGGTTGAAGGCCCAGTATTGTTCTCGAAAATCTACCAAATGGCGAAAGCCGAAGCAGTTGCAGAGAGTGTCACTTGTTGGGTTGATGTCATCTCTACTGAGTGAATACCGTCGTCTCTTGACCCGGTAGGTTCGGTTGCCAAGGGACGATTGGTGATCAAAGGCGGCGGCCGGCCAGCTCTTCTCAACCACACAGGTTTGCTAAGGAGGTTATACACAACACTTCTTAGTTAAGCGTTCCAATGTTCGATCAATTTACATCTAATCGAATTTCACTGTTGAGGGGCAGGAAACCAATGCCGACTATGACCTAATTGAGCGAGGGTTAATGAAGCCAAATTCCGGTATGAGCATATATTGCTTATATATAGCTAGCATGCCTTTCACACAGCAAACTTTCCGCCTCCACCCAGGGGATTACATTTCGAGTTAGCTAATAGGACATGGGCTCTCTTATTACGTTCTTTGGATGACAAAAACTTCGAGAGAATTGGGCTTCTAGTGTCTGACCATCTTGATAGGAGCAAAATTCATCTTTGGGACAGTTTAAACGAATTTACAATCACAATTGTATAATAGCTATATCCGTTAAGTAAAGCAAGTCCCTAATTCAGTGTTGAATAAAAAATGTGATGATAATATCTTGGGATTAGTGAGCGTCTAGAACCTTAAATAGGTATTAATAACATCTCTCATAGCTTGATGAGACAGCACCGCATCCGGTCCTTAAGGCCTGCACATCTGACACGGCTTATAGTGTTACTGTATTCCTCAAGATTTTGGACCACCTTCTCGGCCTCCTTGCTCATCAATGGCTATTTCAAGGTCCCACATACCGAATCGCTGCATTGCCTTATGGCCGACGGTAGGCTCGAGTTTAGCTTTGAATCTATCTTTAAGGTCTTCCAGCCCCTGCAAATATCTTCGAAGCAGCCCTAGCAATGTGCGTGTAGTAGAGAGCAGCGACTTGTCCTACCTCAGAAGCTGTTGAAACTTTCAATGTCATTCTTAATTTCGTTAACCTTTCAATGAAGGCGCTTGATGTGGCCTTTTGTGAAGCGTTGCGATGGCTCAATGCCGTTGCACGTACCTATAAGCTGTGCCTATGCCGACTCGATATTTTGGATCCCGATTCGATTGCACCGTCGTTGTGCTGACATCGTACAGATGATGGTGGAGTTGATTGTAAGAATGAGCGTCTGGCTCGAATGACCAGTGTGGGCATGACGAACTTACAATCTGATTGGCTGAGAGCTCAAATGTGCTTAGTTTGTTGTGGACGTGCGGCGTAGGACATCACGTGTTTTACCAAAAGCGGACGCTCAAAAATCGCCTCCTACGATACAACAGTGAAGTTACAAGCCAAATATGTATAACCTTAAAAGTGGACCTGCCGTAGTACGAAGCCAGTCGGTGTTAGTAATTAAACGCTGCGATGCTGCTTTAAGGCGATAGCCGCCACCAATACACTAAGATTCCTAATATACAAGGGAGTAAAACACGAGCTCTTTTGAGGCTAATATATGTAAGAACAGAAACCAGATCTCTGTCTACGGTGACCAAAAGTAGACGAATTAACTAATGTTGGTAACCTAGAACGGTAAATTTAACGGATACGTTGACACACAGCACAGTTACATAGTGGTCAGTATTTCCGCTTGTCATATGACAATGCGCGGGAGACCGGGGTTCAATTCCCCGCTGGAGAGCTTTCCATTTTTTGTCTTTTTTAGTGATGGATGCGCTAAGAACGCGCCCACGTGTGGGGGTTTACTCGCGTGCTAGACGAGAGGTTTTTTTTTTTAAAAAAAAATGTAGTTAAGTGTGGTTATATTACATATCACCTTGTAACCCAAATGCGGAGTCCTTCAGGTGGTTCCTCAATGGTTTCGCAATAAGGCTCATGAAGTCCGGTCTAACCATGTCGCCTGGGTTCTTCGGGCTCAGCCGAGCAGCGCTCAGAGCCCCATACCCGAAGCTCTTACGGCACGGCGACTTCGCAGTAGTCTTATCCACTTTGATCCGAGCTCTGTTGGAGTCATATTCAGCGATTGAGTTAGCCTAATGGCTCCATGGCTCTCAGGGGTCTGCAGATACATGCAACTCATCACATCCTAGATCTTGATAGTGTTGTGTCCTAGCACCGACGCCAGCTGGGCTGAGTCCTGCAAACGAATATTCCAGCTGAACACCTTATCTCCATCGATGAAATGCATGTGTCAAGAAATACACGAAGTAGCGCACGTAGAAGCCGGTAAGCTGCAGAAGTCAGGTGAGATTGTTTTTAAAAGAGGGGTCGGGCGTCTAGAACGAAATCCACGACTAAGGCAAAGCTGCAAGGCATATTCATAGTTTCTCGTTAACCTAACATAGCGCCGTTGTCGAATTCTGAGTATTGAACACCCGTTTTGTGAAAGATTTCCAAATTTTCATCTTTTAAAAAAGCGACAACACTACAGTTTCTACAGAGCACCTCGTGAACATGACAGATGCCGATCCAAGTACCGCAGACAAAGATGGTCGGACACCGCTATCGCGGCAGCGGAGAAGGGTGACGAGGCGGCTGCGAAGCTTTTGCTTGAGAAAGGCGATTTGGATCTTAACGCAAAGGATAACAATGTTCGGGCACCTCTATTGTGGGCAGCTATGAATGGACATTGGCGCGAGACTGATCTCTTGCTTAATAAAGACGCTGATCCAAACATCGCGGATAAACGCGGTTGGACGCCTCTGATATGGGCAGCTTGGCGAGGGAGCGAGGAAGTATTAAAGCTCTTGCTTGACAGAGGCGCCGACCCAAATACCGCTGACAAGGACGGTCGGACACCACTATCGTTGTTAGTGGAACGCAGGCGTCAGAAGATGCTGAAGTCTTTTCTTCAAGATAACCACATCAAGCCCACTTTCTCTCTCATCGACACTCATTGGGCTCCTGAGTTCGCGACCTTGCTTAGCAACGAGACTTAGGAACACATACGCAAGCATATGCCTGGAGAGCTACGCTGGGATTTGGAGTATGCGGAACTGTACTAATCTCGACCGTGTTGGACACTTATACTATCGCCGTCTTTATCGTTAGGCTCGATCCCTTTTACGATAGCTGGAGCCTCTGTGATTATTCTAGTTAGCTATAGATATAATATAAGGCTAGCGTTGAGTCTTCCTCCAGACCCGCATCTAGAGCTTATTTCGCTAAGTATACTGCTTAAGCAAGAGATGGTTAATGCAATTCTCGATAGTTATATACGATAATCCTATAGGTTTCTACGTTCTCGCGAATAGCTAGCTATAGATTATTGTTAACGAAGACTTTAACTCTACCTATACTTCATTCTATCGACTGTAAATATTTGGCAGTTTGAGAGTAAGTTATACATAGCAGACACTTTGTTCTAGTGCGAGCCGGATAAGTGAGAGATCTAGTATAGGAACAACTTAGTTATCTGTTTCGAGTAATCTCCTATTACAGTCTACTACGCCGTGCTTAATAGGACCTGCTTAATAGCTATGCATTAGTGGGGTGATTAAAGCTAAAGTAAAAGACTTAAAGAAAGGTAGTGATAAGTGTAAAGGGCTGCGCCTAAGTAGTCTACTATAGGGTCACATGACCGGAAACCTCGTGATCCTTCCTCCGTACGGACACGTGACGAAGTAAAGAGAAACACAAGAAGATCTTATATGTAGTTTCTCTTACCTTCCTTATCTTTCTTCTTCTGTACGATAGGTGAATGCATACTCGTTAGTCATGCCTCTCCGCCCATAACAATAAGTTCTCAGTGTAAGGGGCTGTGCTCCGTGGAGCAATCGCTTTGGTATACAAGGGATTGTATTCGATAGGGAGCTAAGCTCCCAAGCTACATAGCTGTCTATATACAATACTAGTTGCCTGAGCAACGATCGGCCCGATCAGATACGGCGTCTGAGCGTCGTTCGGATAGTGTGAGCAGAATCCGGGTGCTGCAGAGCACCCGGAGTCTGTGAGACGATCCGAGATCCCATTGAGGAGTAATACCAAAGGGCACCAGCCCGTCACACTAAGAAAGAATTAGAGTTATAATAGAGTGCAAGAACCGATTATATGTTACTATTTCTACTTATCTAATTACTAAAGTATAGTTGTCGACTAAAAAAACGAGTATTCTTGATAAGTTATAGAAAGATAACGTTAACTACTCTATATATAGAATGTTGTACTATAAAGGTACGTACCCGCCCCACATGCCTAGTTCTCCGAACTAGGCCCTACCCAGCTCAACGCCGATTACCACCTCAATGTTGATAGGGAACTCTACAACACGAACAGCAGCTGGATGAGAAATGCGACCTGCGGAAGCAAGCAGGTATCATCTTGTAGAAGCTGATTAATGCTTGAAAAGTCTTGTATGCTGAGTTCAGCTCGTTCGAGTCAGAAAAGATCTCATTGCGTGTCTTAAGTGACCAACTTCTGAACGAGATGAATTAGTGGGATATCAGGCCCGTATGAGAGGTGAGACTTCTCTATGGGCGCTCGCTACAAATCTCCTCGAAAGGCCGAATCAGGGCAGCGGTCTGCGCTTTGTCACCCGCTGCTAAAAGGAGATAAGAATTGTGCGTTTTCGATCAGCCCTGATACACTGTAAGATTGGCCCCATTCGCATGCGGTCCGTGGTTTGTCTTCGAAGTAAGTGTGACTTCAGGCCCTCCACGCTAGCACGGGCGCAGCTCCTGATGGGATCGCGCTTGTCCGGTTTGGGATAACATTGTGGTTCTCTATAAGGGCTGAGCCAACGAAAGTGCAATCTTACTAGTGGAGTTAAGTAATGTCCGAGGACCAACCATGTTTAGCTGCCGATTATAGTAACAGACACCACAGTCTATCAAGGGCCAAAGGTTGTGGAACGTATGGAAGATACAGTCAGCCGAGCTGTTTAAATAGAAAGCTGTATGCTCGTTGAGAGTATAATATCGACTTCTATCTTCTTCGTTGCTCTATATCTCCTCCCCTAAAGTCTAATCTGCCTCTCAATTATACCCAAGTTACAATCCGCATATTCCACAACTCGACCACAATGTGTTCTAGATCATTTTCACCCGCAACGGAAATTCCTCACCTCCAAGGCAAAGTGATCATCGTGACCGGAGGCAACAACGGTCTAGGCAAACAAGCCATCCTCGAATATGCACGCCACGGTCCTGCCGAAATATGGATGGCGTCCCGAAACCTCGACAAAGCAAATGAAGCGATCCGAGAAATCCACGCCCAAGTGGGCGGAAGCATTCTGCCCGTCATCAAGCCCCTTCAACTAGACCTCAACTCCCTAGATTCTGTCCAACAAGCAGCACGTCGATTCTTATCTGAGGCGCGACGTCTCGACATCCTGATGCTCAACGCTGGGATAATGGCATGTCCACCTGCTGTCACAAAAGACGGCTACGAAGTCCAGTTCGGTACAAACCATCTCGGCCACGCTCTATTCGCGAAGCTGCTCCTTCCAATTCTGAAAAGTACCGCAGCCAGTGACCCTTTTGCCGACGTCCGCGTCGTCGTTGTATCTTCTGGCGCTCATTCAGGTGCTCCCAAGGCAGGCGTCGTCTTTGAATCCCTCAAGACGCCTGCAGAGCAGATGGGCGGCATGGAGCGCTATGGCCAGAGTAAAACTGCCAGCATTCTCTGGACGCGCCACATGGCGCAAATGCACCGGGATATCAAGTGGGCGTCTATACACCCGGGTGTCGTGAACACGGGCTTGCAAGCAGGCGCCGATGGTGCGTCGCTGCCTGTTCGCGTGCTGTTGAAGGTTGGTAAGCCGCTTATGATGACGGTGGAGAAAGGCGCATGGAATCAGCTGTGGGCGTCAGTTTCATCGGAGGTGAAGAGCGGCGAGTACTACGAGCCTGTTGGTGTTGCAGGTAAAGCGACTGAACAAGCAAAGGACATGTGGTTGGCGGAGAAGGTGGGTCGTTGGACAGATGTTGAGCTCCAGCGATTCATGTTTTAGTTTCTATATAGTTAATTCTAGCGTACTTCTTTATAATTGCATCTTCCGCATAACATAATAGATATAGCACAAGACGTACATATTTAATCTAAAACTTTGTCAGCTTCTTTATGAAGGAATGTATTATATATAAGAAGTCTCGCTATACGCTAGCTTTCTGAATAGATCTTAGAAAAGTGATAGCTTGACACCAGACACAATTGGCGACAATAGTTTCTGCACGCAAGTTAACGCAATTCCTGAGCGATGTCACTGCCCCTGACAAGAATATGTAATTAGCAGTTAGCTAGAATTAGCAAGACTAATACCAGTCTTATAGCTGTTATCTATAAAATCTATTTGCGTAGAGAGTAAAGGCAATCTTGCAGAGTACGATATAATGATAAGCTCGATGTAGTTGGGCTGCTTACCTAGGAAGTAGGCGCAAGCACAGCAAACAGCAATAGCGCGCAAAGCCTGTGCCTAGGAAATACAAACAGGCCATCTTAAGATAGTTAAGCTGCTGCTCAATCATGGAGCGGACTCTACAATAGCTAAATGTGTGAGACTCATTCCCTTCATGACAGCCGCAAATGGTGGCCACATAGCAATGGTAAAGTTGCTACTCAGTGCGAGCCGGCTTACCTCATAGCGTTTGGCCTACGTATTGTACTTTAGTACGTACCTACTACAGAGAAGCGATTGTTTTCTGTAAAGCTTCAAAAATTACTAGTTAACATGACACATGTTGTAGGCCTGTTCAAACAAAGTACTGCAGGTGTCTTAAGCGACAATCTAGACGGCGCTTGTGCGGTTTATTGCGCCCAGAAGAGTATGCTAGTCGGACAACGAGGCTAACGTACTCCACCAGTAAGCTGCGCACACCAGTAAGCTGCGCACCCCACCCAACATGACGCGACTCTCTACGCAATTAATCCACAACAGCGCAATAAAATAATATAGAGTAAAGATATATAATTTATTATTTAGATTTACACGTAGTGCGAGTATGTCCTTGAATATGGCACTTCGTGCACGCTGGCGGCGCGCGCCGACGCCGCTCACCAGCCTGGCTCTGGCTAGCCTCTATAACTACTATTTCTGCCTCTACAATAAGCTGCTAAGCCCGTTACACCTGGAGAGCTCCACTAGAAGTAATATATTGACGCCAATAGTCTTGCTTTCGTTGTTAACGCTGGTGGGCTATACGCAGCTTCTTGTTTTCTTCTAGAAGTATTATTGCTAATTACATTGCAAGCTAAGCGCTCTTTATAAGCTGGCGTACAGTAACGCTTATTAGACTATCTAACTATCGGCGTAGCCGCTCTTTAAGATAGAGCTCCTGCTGCCGAAGCTGCTCTACTATATGCGGCGTTTCTGTCTGCGTTATAGCGCTATTGTCTATGGTTGTCTGTAGTGGAGACGGTGTCTGGACGACTGTCAGCGACGATAGAACACGCTCTGGACAGAGAGGGACGAGGCCTGTCGCTTGAAAGCCTGCCTGGATATTCTGCTAAGTGAAAACTGTCTGCTAGATCCGTATATAGACTGTGAGGAAGTCTACCTTATCAATATACAGTTATGCGTCAAAAGTTTCCCGACGCGAGCTCTAGCTAGTGTAGGTGGTCAGTGCGTGCAACAGGTCATTGAATGCAACACCAACACCCCACCCAGCCTCTCCACCACCCAATTACAACGCGCGATTACTACACAACCATGACAGCTCTATCCAATGCGATTGCAGAGATCGACGC
>JAIRCK010000154.1:0-39781 GCA_020744315.1 Curvularia eragrostidis | reverse complement strand
GAAGACGAAGAAGACGAAGAAGACGAAGAAGACGAAGAAGACGAAGAAGACGAAGAAGACGAAGAAGACGAAGAAGGGCAGCTCGAGGACAGCCCAGGGCATAGGCGCGGTACGACGCGTGACAAGGATGCAACGTGCCGGCAGCCCTCTTTTGCATCCCTAGTCCGGCCGAGCAAAAGGAGAGAGTCGCAGTGATGACGATGGGGGATCAAAGGACTGCCGCTTGGCGGCCGCCTAGCCTCAGCTGCGCATGGTGTGGCTCGCCGGTCAGGGGGAACCACGACGCTGCATGCGCGCGAGATGAATGGCCCTGCGCCTGTCTTGGCCGCGGCCAGAGCATCAAGTTTCCTGTGCGTAGTTGGACAGCCCATTGCTGCAACCTTGTATAGCTGCAGCAGTGGCCTCACCGGAGCGGGCGCAGGGCGCTGATTCGAGCAAGCAGCAGCCACCGCTCAGCTCAGCCCGCCGACTGCGAGCCCGCCCACACCCTCACGCGTTGGGAACAAGCAACTCGCCCGCCCACCGTCGCGGGCAACACGGCCAGCGACGCGTTCAACATGCGAGCGTGTTCCTGGCCCAGACGGCGCACAAAACGCCATGGAAGCGATCCACAATGGGCGCACGACGGCGGCGGAACTCGCATCGGTTGGCTGGGCGCTGGGGGCGTATGAAGTTCCCTGTTCCCATGCTGTACAAGCTGCCGTCGTCCGCATCCGGCTAGCCCCAACCTCCTAGGGCGCCGCTCGCCCAGTCGTTTTCTCCAAGCTACGTCCGTCTGTATCGTGCTCTCCTCCCTCTCCCTCCTCTCCCTCCCTCCCATATCCTCTCTTTCATTACGGTCGAGCACGGAGAAACTTTGGATCTGATGTGGTGCTGACTCTCTCGGCTCCCTGTCTTTCCATAAAACTCCCCGCCTCCTGCTCTCCGTCCCCCGTACCCGACCGCCGTCTCTCGAACAGGATCGTCAAGAGTGCCAGAACTGCCTGTGCCCTCCGCAACCCCCGTTCGCTCCTCCTCCTCCCGACTTCCTCGTCTCTCGCTGGACGTAGAGATACTCGCCGTACTCTAGTCCTTCGCTCCGCATACAGCCGCCAATCCAGACCTCTGTATCACCAGCCTCGCGTGTGACAATTGGCCTCTCATCTCGGTAGGTTACCCTTTCTTTTGTTACTTGTATCTAGCTCCCGGTGGCCCACGTCTATTTCCATCATCTGCCCACGGACCAGAGAGATTCGCAGTCAGCCGGAGGACATGGCTTACCAAGTGCTCGAGAGGACATTTGGTAAGGACAGCCCAGGATTGGGCAGGGATGTGCTTTGGAGGGGGGAGGGTCAAGTATGAGCCGGTGGGACTGGGCTGGGCCTGGAAAAAATGTCAGTCGTGGACGTTCAGTTGCAAGCCGCATGTGCGCATTGTTCTTGTCTGTTGTACCGTCGACCCAGAGAGGCCACCTCGGCAATATCACCATACTCCCCACTTCAATCGCAACTGCATGCCATGCCTCTTCCCTCCGCCGTAATGCTGCATCCCGCCGTTTGCGCATCGACAGCTCACTGGACGCATATCGTTACTCACGGCCACGGGTCACGCGGGAGCGCAAGCTAGGCATTCACCATTCACCACTCACCGCGCGTCACCTGACTTGCTCACAACCACGACTACGACCCTGTACCCGATCCACTCAGACACCACCACCAACTCTCTACGCCAGCAATCGAATCTCTCGGATCCCGCCTGCTAGACCGGATTTCTCACTTACTGTGAGCAATTGCTGACACCCTTCGCTTTAGACTGTCCGACACCAGCCGCACCAGTTCCCACCAACACCAGAAAGAAATTGCAATGTATGTGCTTGCAATCACACCCTTTTACCTGACCTGTGCTGACCTCGCCGTAGATCCAGTATTCACCTCTGGAGCCTTGCAATTCATCTTCTTGTGATCTACACAACCCGGCGGACTCGTTAGCTCGTGCTCTGCCCCACTTCGAGACTCCGTTCAATTACACTCCGTCTTCTGGATGCAATTAGCAAGGAACTCGCCTTCTTCAACTTCTTCTGCTGTCTCTTTTTGTGTTTTTACACACACCTCGTTCGCTCACTAACCATAATAGTACTAATTCTCTAACGGTACGTTTCTATGCTAAGGCATACACTCAAGCAGCTCCCGACCAACCACTGACACAACATTACCAGGCTCTGTCCACTCCAACTTGTTCCCACCACGTGCGCACTCAACACAACCTGGGAACCACGGGCCTCACCTTACACCAACTAATAGCAGTCTCTACATTTGTTGCCCTTCCGGCCGCCACTCTTTAATCAAGCTTACCTTTAAGCTATCCACTCACTCAATCCGCACACGTCTATCCCGGAGACCTGACGACTCTACTCCCTCGACACACAACGACAACACTTGCACAATGGCGTACCACCAACAGCAACAGCAGCAATCCCGCTACGGTCACTGCGACTCGTACTTTGTCGAATCGCAAGATGACGGTATCTATGCCATGCGAGCTGAGGCTAGAGAAAGGCACCGAGCCGTCTCCAAGATGCAGCAACGCGCCATCGCCGAGGAGCTCTCCAGGCTCACGGCTGATGAGTACCAAGAGGACATCATGCAGCACATGATGCACATGGAATCACAAACCCTCCCTGACGTCAACTCCATCGACATCCAGACCGAGATCCAGTGGTTCATGCGCCCATACCTCCTTGATTTCTTGGTCGAAGCCCACGCTGCATTCCAGCTCCTCCCCGAGACTTTGTTCCTTGCCGTCAACCTTCTCGACCGCTACTGCTCCCGCCGTGTTGTGTACAAGCGTCACTACCAGCTCGTCGGATGCGCTGCTCTCCTCATTGCTGCTAAGTACGGCGACAAAAAGGATCGCGTACCTACTGTACGGGAGCTCAAGTCCATGTGCTGCTCTTTGTACGACGACGAGATGTTCACTCAGATGGAGTGGCATGTGCTGCAAACTCTCAACTGGATGATTGGCCATACCACCGTCGATGCGTTCCTCCAAATTGCCCTATCTGAAGCCCCATACGATGCCGAGGTTGAGCACATGACGCTCTACATTGCCGAGATTGCCCTCTTCCACAAGGAATTTGTCTCCACACGCCCATCCGTCCTCGCACGATCGGCTCTTGCTCTTGCACGATGCATTCTCTCGCGACCACAGGCTAGAAACACCGACTGGTCTGGTGCTTATGACCCACAGACAGTGATTGGTCTCTCCAACCACCTGTACCAGCCGTCCCCTGTCCTCTCTCGCAAGTATGCTTCGATGCACCTTTCGGCTGTCTCTGCTACCGTCGACGAGTTCTTGCAGCGACAAGCACAGATTGCGCGTCGCCAAGCAGCTCCGCCAACGCCCCCACCCACAGTAGTCATTGACGAGCCCAAGCCTGCCTCCGAGGCTTTTGGCCCCCAGACGCCTAACAAGAACCCATACGCTTCGGCCATGCACAACGGATGTCCGACACCGCCCATCACCCCCGAGGGCGAGCAATTCACGTATGGCCATGTTATCAAGTCCCAGCCTGCTTCCCTGTATCCCACCACACCTACGTCGGAGCATGCGGCGCCTCAGTCCCAGGGCCAATACTTTCACAACCAGTATCTCCACCCCCAGCACATGTAAACAATCACTTGCGCTAGCCAATGGCTGTACATTTCCCCGTCAACACAACTTCGACCGTCCTGGACTGACATGATCCGGTCCAAGATTGTTTTCGTTGTACCAAAAATACTCGTACATGTGCGTCATAGCATGATAATCCTTCTAGCATCTCCAAGCGTCTGTTCCCTGTCATTCTGCGATATCGAAGATCGTCCCTTTTCTGTTTCGAGCATTTCTTTTGTTAAGTCCGACCAAAAAAAACTGCACTCTTGTTCGCTGTTTGGCCTACTTGCTTTGGTCAGTAGCTCGGTTTGCGGGGCCCAGGTGAAGTCGAATACCCTTCTTCTTGGACGTTGCGTCCATCTAATATCGGTGTTTCGGCTTGGATCTACGGTTCGAGGGGAGGAAAAAACGATTGGAGGGTGAAATTGGAATACAAGCAAGCAAACAAGCACAATCAAGCTCACTCGTAACTTGTTGTTTGCTCAACCGAGCAGAGATACCCTTCTTTTTTCTTCAATTTCAAACTTTTATCGGACCCCTTTTTTTGTTCCATGGGTGTCCAATCTTGTGTTTTCCTCTTTGGTGGAATGGTGAAGAGCGTGACATGCTGCAAGCATGGTTCATGTCTAGATTGTACTTGACAGCGGGACTGGAAGCGCTACGAACATACATAGCTATAGAAACGGTCGCCCTCAGCACCTTGGTTTTCCTTGAATGCGTCGTGTACAGCGTATCCATGTTGATGTGTTTCAGCCTGTGATGAACCCCCCAGCAATCCACATTGGGCGAGTGGATGCTCGACATTATGCGACACCAGCTAGGCGCAGGTTTCAAAGTCAGCAATGCGAGTTGAAGTTCTTAAGATGTGGTGCTGCTCATGGAGCAGCAATGCCCTTCTTTCCCTTCAAGCCATTGCATACGTTAGCGACGAAGTATGCCTCTAGTGAGTATTATGAGGCGCCCGCATGACCCTATCAGCGCCTTCATCTCCTAACCGCTCAAGATCTCCATTACCACCACCAACCCACCTCCAGGAGGGTACCGAATCTTCTCACCCTATACTGACGATGACACGGCATTCGCACATAACACCCTCTGTCCTCGCTACGCCGAAGCTGATCCTTCTTCTGCGCCACCGTCTCCCGCGTCCATTGAATCGCTCGAAATCTTCGATAGCATTCCTTGGCGAAAAGATTACATCTCGCTAGACGCTCGTCGAAGGGCAAGAAACAATACGCTATGGGCACGATGGATGCGGAATAAACTTTGCACCACAGTGGTGTTGCTTCTGCTGCTGATGGTCCTTGCGGCAGGCAGCACCCTTGGCATCTATCTATCTATCAGGCATGGAAAAAGCAAGTGACAGACCAAGGGGGGAGGTCAACTATGCACGACTCAAATACGAGGTATTATCGTCGTTGTCGTTGTCGTCAAGCATGCAGGGACGCCCAACAAAACACCGCGGAATATACTACACACTCTCGCATCCTGTCATGTCTCACGAAGGCTTATGTACAGGGAAAGGGGTCCCCCCTACATACATACATGTATACGCAGACTCCCAGTGGATGTCTGTACTAGGCGAGGAAGACGTGGCATTGAGCGTTTTCCTTTCCAAGGACGGCACCCCGGGTGATCGGATGACATGCAGGGAAGTACCCTTGAGCCCAAGCCAGTCAGCCATGACTTCTTTTGAACCCCCCCTGTTCCGCGGGACGGTAAATAATAATAATGATAACAATAACAACAAAGGGACAAGGCCTGGGATAATGCAAAAGCAGGGCAGAGTGGGACATGGTGTGGTTTCAATGTTTTTGACTAAACGAAAGGTTGTTATTTCTTTTCTTGTCTCGGCAAATATTAGAAATGAGATCAGCGGTCCCGCAGATCAAACCTCGGCCAACACCAAGGTTGGTTGGGATTAAATAAGATGATGATGGGTATTATTGAAAAAGTGGTGCTACTCCTAACCTAACTGCCTCCCCCCCATGGAAATGCCCAATGCGTTTGTTGGCCGCGCGCAAACCTCCTGCCAGGATCACCCTTTTTCTTTGCCTTTTTCCCTTATGGCATGACTATTCTCCTTAGCCAGTGCACGCAAGTCCGTTTTAGATTCTGATTCCGATCATCCAGAACAATTTATCTGGGATCCCATGGTCCGCAGCCGTCCTAGTGCCAAAAAATATTACACCTCCATCTGACTGACTGGACTGGACTGGACTGGACTAGACTGGCGGACTTTTGTTCCCCGCATTTTTTTTCCTTCGCATGTTGATTAAGAAGGCGTTGTTGCGCCCTTTATTCACCAGATCGGCGCCCTTTGTTGTTTACCAACCCGCGAGGTTCGTTATCACAATCACGTGAATCATGTTTCTTATCGTGTGTCTGTGTGTGTGCTGGCGATAATACCGTAGCCTAGAACGTACCTATTTCTATGTATTGTACCTACGCCGTGAATCACAAGAGAGAAAGAGAAAGAGAAAAAAAAGATACACCAACACACACACACACACACACACACAAAAAGATGCAAACACATAGTGTAACCTGAACCATCATCCAAGTCCTCATGCCTGAAATCCACAGCCGCAAGCCTCTGCGCACCCCATCACCACACCATCCCCTGCCACACCATCATCGTGCACCCCTTACTTCCTCTGCGCCGAGCAAACGCACAATATGGCCACTCTTACTCCTCCTCGTCCTAGTCCATCTCTCCACCGTACTGTACACGCTCCCGCTCAACCGCGTCATCGAGCTGCGCCTCTGCCAGGAGCACTATGCGCGCTACGACACCTCGGTTGTGCGGCCAGATGGCTCGGTGCCCGAAGCGCTGTGTAAAATCGATGAGGTGCAGCAGCGGTTGGCGTGGCTGCAGGGTATCATGGAGACGACTATGGTGGTTTGTGGTATGTGATGCTTTTTTTTTTCATCTTCTTCGCCTTTTTGTATGCTTGTGAGGGAGAGGCAGCGAGGAATGCTGGGTGCTGTCTCTATCTCTGTCCCCTTTCGTGAGGCTGACGTTGTTGGTGTAGATTTTGTCGTGACTATACCTTTTAGCTTTGTGGCTGAGAGGTGGGGTGTCAAGGTTGTACTTTGGTGTAATATACTACCAAGGATTTTTATGAGTGCTTGGGCGATTGTTGTGGGTACGTGTGTTCTTAATCTTTCATCATGTCTTATGGTCCCTCTTTTTCTTAACTGAATGTTGTGTTAGGTAACTATTCACATGTCCTTCCGACCAAGGCGATCATAACTGGTCCATTTCTCAACGTCCTAGGCGGCGACTGTGTCTTTCAGTCAACAGTCTTGACACTTACCTCGGCCCTGGCTAGTGAATATGTGCAGCTGTAAGAAGTATCCTGACCCTTTTTGAAGGCTTGAAAGCGGAGTAAGGGAGACTGATACTTGATAGAGCATCGTACCTTTCGTATATCAACTCAACGGCATATGTCGTTTCTTTCCTAGGGCCGACTCTAGCTGCATTTACCATGAGTAAGAGTCTTTGGCTGCCGTTCTGGATTAATATATCGCTCCTGCTGTGTGCGATACTTGCTGTTGGATTGCTCCCTAACGTTTCAAAATCGCCGGCTGTGTACACATTACTAGACAGTGATCCGCGGGAAATCAACGAAGAGGCTGGGCCATTGCTCCCGGGTAGAAACTTCAGTGCAGACAGGCACACCAATGAATTTGAAGCACCTCCTAGCATCGTCCAGAGCGTTGTATATGCACTGCGTAGAATAAGGCGTTTAATTACAGGCCGCAGGAAGTTTCAGGTGCTTCTCTGCTCATTCTTCCTCACGGCTCTTGCAAGTTCGGATACGAAGATCCTTGTGCAGTACATTTCTAAACGATATGGATGGACTTTTGCCCAGGTAGGCGCTCCCACAACGGAATGGAAACGTTCAAATCGCTTACAGTACACTACTTCTCAGGCAGGCTATATGCTCTCTGCGAAAGCAGTGGTAAATTTTACTTTGCTTGTTATCGTGGTACCTCATATCATACGTACCTCAATGTCGTCAGCAACTATCCACGGCTCTGAAGTGCGTCTCAACATCCTCGGAGCAGAAGTCAGCATTGCGATTTCTATAATCGGCGTACTATTCGTGGCATTAGCCTCCAAGTTTTGGATGCTGCTTGCAGGTAAGAGGAGGTAACAGTAATAGTAGATGGGAAGCAAGCTGACATTCTTAGCTTTGATCATCTACGCCCTTGGTTCAGCGCTGCCAGTCTTTACCATGTCGCTGGTGAAGTCGTCTCTCATTGCACTGGCACACTCGGACGTCCAGGACTTTAGTATAGTAATGCTAACAAAGACACTCGGGTCCTTGGTCGGTGCTCCTTTGATGACTGTTCTGTGGGTGCAAGCCATCAAACTTGGAGGCGTTGGTGTCGGCTTGACATATTTTGTATCTGCAGTAAGTAACCACGCTAAACAAATCGATAAAACACTGATTTAGTACACAGTGCATATATCTTGTTGCAGCATGGGTCACTGCGCGCTTGCGGAATTAAGAAGCACCCATATTTATTCGAAATTCAGAGTAGATATGTAGACTAGCCTTTCTTATCAGCGTAATTAGCCATTACCTGAAACAAAACAGTGCAAACCGCCGTAATATATGCGCTGACGCCAAATGCTCCCTGAATATCAAGACGGTATCGTGACCAAAGGATGGCAAATAGCAAACCAGCAACAATACAAAGAACAAGAATGATCAATGAGATGATGTCGCGATCCCAGCCTTCCTGGTAGTAGATGCCCCATCCCTCGGCAGGCTTCCCAATCTGCCCTTGGAGTTCACCGCACGTACGCTTCGGTAGCTGATCCAGGATCCATGTATCCTTTTCATGCACATCTGTAGGGCAAGTAATCAAACTCGACAGATACTCTGGTGGGACCGGCGGGTATGTGGCTGGTGGGCCAGGGATGCAGCGGTATTCTGCTCCAGGCGAAGGTTCGACTTTAGGTGAAGGTGGTATGCATTCACACGTCATTGATGCTGAAGATGCCGCGACACAACACCGTACGTGATGGAGTATGTCTACGCTGCCGCCTATGGGGAGCCGAAATTTGACAAACCAAAGCCCTTTGATGCTTTTCAAGGAAAACATGTGAAGGATGCTGCCACGATGGCGCCTGTACTGTTTTCGCAAGAAGCACAAGAGAGTTCGATCTGTGGTAACGTCCTCGATGCGGTCTTGATTGAGACATACACGGGCTCGGTTTCGATGCATACAGGCCAGAAGATGGAGTATATCCTGACGCGGAGTCTGATTATTTGGAGTAGAGGAAGCATTAGCGTGACATTGTGTATTGTTGAGCGGGAGACATGTCGATGGCTGGGTTGGTCTTCCCAGAGCCACTCCAATCTTTCTCCACGCATTCTGTATCCATTGAGCGGGGCGTGGAACGATATATTGCTGGCTAATGTTCTGCTGGTTGTAGGATGATACATGCACTTTGGCTCCAGAGGTACGCTGCATGTGGCCTGTAAGCTCGGATATACCGCCTGCGCGAAGCTCTAAGACGTCGCTGTACAAATGGTCGCCACAACTCTGCTAATTGTTAGTGTTCTAATTATGGTTGACGGATAGTAGGTACGGAGTGGTAGTACATACACATCGCCATCGGAGTCGGGTCATGCCAGGTCTTAGCGGTGGTTCTAGTTGACCTGTAGCGATAAAGATGCCGTCTGTCGCTAACATGAGCGCATCAACAAAAAGAAGGAATAATGCGTTGGTGGCAAATATTACGCTTGCGCCGCGTAACAGTCCATCAATTGTTTGCGTAACATCTTCGATCCAGTTTTCCCAGGTCAGCAGCCGTCTTGACCGCGCGATTGTTCTTGCATGACGCTCGTACACTGTGCCCTCTTTTGGTGAGTTCCTACTATCAATAGTGCTCCCACTTGACATTTGTTCCGATTTTCCCATTACAAAAGCTTTTACCTGGGTGTGTAGAGTCTGAAACGCCTTGCTCTCGACTAGAAATTGGCGGAAAACGACCAGATCTTCAAAAGCCTCTTCATTCACTGAACAGGTTCCGGAATCCTCATCATTGTCTTCATCAGAGCTCTCGTCTCTGCTCCCATCATCAGAAGTCCAGAAAATTGCTTCAACCTTTTGCAGTTTCTCAATAATAGAGTTTGCTAGGAGACTAGATTGCGCCCATACGAGTCGAGACGCCAGATACTCGAGTCTCTCTGTGGCCTCAACTTCCAATTGTTTCGAGTAAGCTCTGAAGATCCGACGTAAGTTCCTGCGTAGCCGTTCGGGTCCAATATCTGGGCTGTTTACTGCATTCTTGTACAACGGCAACAAGAAACCATCGTCCTGGAGAATCGAGAGCAGCACCTTAGTGGCTGATGCAATTTGAACTGCGGAATAACCGCTGCCACGTGATAGATCAGTCGCCGAGGATGCTAGAGATCCAACGGAAAATACCGACGCTAATGAAGAAGCATATGAGGATGACGCTAGGATACTGTTTTGGTACTCACGCATCCTCGCAACGTCTTTTTTCATCGATTCAAACATTTTATTAAGATCTCCCAAGCCAAGATCAATATTTCTGGCTTTCTCATCTTTCTTTAGCACTGAGGGTATCCGATGGAGCAGTTTAACACCTTGATTAGCTTCAGCCACATCTTCGTTTTCTGTCTGATCAATTTCAACTCGCCGGTTCTCTATATTCAAATTTTTTGGGTTATGGGTTTCTTCAGCTGGGGAACTAGAAGAAGCATCAGATTCGCGTATACCTTTGTGGCCTAATCTCGAAGGAGAGTTTCGCCGAGGATCATCGTAGACTAGTGATTCCTGCTGTTGTCGAATAGTCGCTCTTGTCACTTCCCGCTCCCGAGCTTTTGCGCTCTTCCGCCCACTTTGCATGAAGGGACTTCTGTCTCCCATAGGATGGGTCCGGTCATAAATGATTGGTAGCGTGTCAGAGGGCCGCCTGCGTCGTCTCTCTGTAGCAGCGGGCTGTATCAAAACGCTTTCCTGCCTATGTGAAGGCAAGTTGGGTGCCTGATGCGAGTACGAATAAGGGATACCGCTGGGGTAACAGCGTGCCTGATACTGAGAATCAGGGCTTCTGGTGTTTACCTGGTAAGAAGGTCCAGCAGGAATACGTTCCGGGTACCATTGACCACGGTGCTTTGAATCGTCAGATTGATTCATTGAGCGGCTGTGTGCAGGTAGACTGGGTGTGATGATCACGTTAGGTCCGCTTGTTGTTTGTTCTGTATTCGTAGACCCAGCCTCGAGTTTGCCATGCTGAATGATTGATGGGCGGTGCTGCATATGGTTTTTCTTGTCTTTCTCCTCTGCCTTTGTCGTCAAGACACTTGCCTCATTTGATGAATTTCCCGCTCCTTTAGCCAATTGAAAAACTCTCTTATTTCTCATCTGTGCTCTAACAGGTCTCTGCCCCCGATAAATTTTAGACTCGGGGTTTTGGGTACTGAGGCCATGTAAAGCTTGACCTTTAGCAACATAGTTGTCAAAATCAGACTCTTCGGACTCAGACTCTTCATCCTCGGTCTCTTCGTCCTCAAACATGTATCCCAGTGCAAATGACGTGATTAAGGGTGGACGTCTCTGCCGAGCCACTGTGATCTCTGTGTCATCCGAGTAATTTCTTCGTGGTAACAAGCCTTTTTTATGCATCGAAGAAGGCATTTTTGATGGAGGTGGATATGGTGGCGGCGGCGGGGGGTAATAGTGGTCATTATAACGTGGGTCAACCGGACGACGTATATTACCTTGACCCTGGTCGTGAGATTTCGCTGGAGGAATGTCACGTCTCCTGTACTGTTGAGGCCTTATACCTTTCTGTACGTTCATAACAAAACGGTTTTTGTCTTCGCATTCATGATTTTGGGCATCGATTCTATGACTTTGCCCTTCCCTCCGTTCTCGACCACTGATAATTATCTCCGCCATACCATTCTCGACTGGTACCATCCGTAAACTCCGACCTTCCATATCTCCATCAAACTGAAACGAAAGGGGAGCATTGGCATCCACGCGAAATCGTATCTCTTTCTCATTATTTGTAGTAGATATCCGGTTATCCGCGGCAACGTTGCTATTCGAAGCCTCAATGGCATTACGCCTAGAAGCAGGAGCTTCTTCCAAAGAATTTGTCCGAATTGGTGTGTGTTGACTTCTTTCGAAGGCAGCCCGGTCGTGAGGTCTGTTTGAGTGACTTTCGATAGCCCTTGTAGTTTGTTGAGATAGCGGTAGATCATTGGATGAGAGGGGCTGTTTTAGTTGAGCCCTTCTAGATCCCAGTAATGTCTGTTGGGTCGATGAAGGAGAAATAACCACATGACCAGCTTTACGAGTTGGTTCAAGATCCTCAGATGAGGAGGCCCGAGAACCGGATCTTGAGATGGCAGTCCCCGCGTTACTGACTGGCTTGTTCTGGGAAGAATCCAATTTCCTTGGAGCTGACAGTATTCCGAGAATACTGGACCGTCGCTTAGAATTGCTTTGTGGAGGATTCTGTGGCCTCAGAGGTGACGATTCTGTAGTGATACTGGGTCGCGGCCTAGGAGTGCTTTGCGAGATCGACGAACCACTGTTTCGCATTAGACACCACTACGACATTAAATGATGTTTTATTTCCGAATCTCATGGTAACAAGATTTGTGAGGCATACCTAGGATCTTTCTTCCCAATCGACGTATGCTCTTCCAGTATCCGACGAGGCTGAGCCTCGTGTCGACGAGGACCCTCGGGCTTTACGGGATCATTCGCTGCCTGCATTGCTACAGCCAGCCACGCGCAGCTGATGAGGACCACGAGAAGAAAAGAACTTAATGGAGCACCGTTCCCTGAGGGTGTGAGTCTGGTGCAGACATGAGGAGACGTCGAGGAAGCGATTCTTCAGCCTGACATTTAACCAGGCTGTGTATCCGGTGTGCCCATATGTCAGTAGCCGCGAAGCACTACACAGCCCCGCCATGCCATGTCCCGACTCGGGGAGGGCTAAATCAGCCTTGTAGCAAGAGTATGCATGTGCGTCTTTTGATACGCTGTCAGTGACAGAGGTAAGCGAACATAACGGGCTGTGCATACGGCAGCCGCGGAAGCAATACTTACAGGAAGGAATGCAGCTCTGAGTGAAGGCATTAGACCCTTGTACAAAATCAAAACGTTGCCTCCACTTCTTTCTAAACAACACCGCAAGAGGAAGGTGCACACCAAACAGAACAACTAGAATTAGACTAGTTTTTCCCTTATAATATGGAAAACAACACAATTAGACATTTTGAATTTCACAAGTTGAGCACTTCGCTACCTACAGTGACCGACTACATATATGCTCCGCAACTAGTAGAAAAAAAAAGTAAAAGTCAAAACGCTCACTAGGCCGAACGGTTCTTCTTACAGTTAGACCTGGAGCCTATTCCACGCCCATATATACACCCACACCCCCGGAACGACGCTAGGATATGCAAAAAAAGAAGGATAGAAAAAACAATAATATGCAACCGATGTGTAAAAGGTTGAGGCGCAAGCCCCGTTTCTCTCTCTATAGTAAGTAGTGACTTCGTAGAATTCGTTGGTTGGGTTAAAGATTACGAAAACAATGAATGAATGAACGACTGCTTTTTCCTTCCTGAAAGGACTGGTAGTTAATCGAGAACCCAAAAAAGATGCTGAGGTTATGCAGGGTCAACATGGTAGACGAAGTGCAGATATAATAGACTATATTGTAATGAAGAAGTAAGCATCAGTCAGCATCACCGCAGCGGGGATGGCGCCCGCCCTTCGACAGGCGTTGGCTCCGTGGTAATCTGTATGCTGGGCAACCGCTCCAGGTCCAAGTTCAAAGCTGGTAATTGTGGCGCCCCGGTGGTGACAGGACTTTCGTAGTTTGGTGGGTCTTCATAGGCAGGGGCTTCTTCTGCTGGTATATCAATGTGTGGTGACTGTGCGCTGCTGCCGCTGTGACTTCTTTCCGGGTTGAGAGGAATGACCTCAAAGCCTTCACTGTTGCTATTCGAGTGTGCTTGGGAGTTGGTGCGCGAAGCATCTGCAAAGTCATAGTCCTCGGATCCATGGGATTCGACGGATTGTGCGAGGGAGGTTACTGAGAGGCCGCGTTGGTGTGTGTCGTTAGTGTAGCTGCGCGATCGACCGCTTTGACTGGCGAAGGAGGCGGCAGAGTCGAGCAGGGGACGATTGTCGCTCTCTGAAGAGTTTGCGCGCAGACGCGTGCCGTCGTGTCTTGCAACACCCAAGTCGCCATAGGCTACGGACGAGACTCGCTGCTCGCGGCTTCGTTGCCTAGCTTGATGCTCTGCGATGAGCATTTGTGATATCGAGAGATCTGCTGCCTCTTCTGCTCTACGTCGAATGTCTGCGAGTGCCTGAACGTCGCCTCGTGCGCGCGCCTCTCTCCGTGCTTGTCTACGTGCCTCTCGCTCTGCTGCTTCGACCTGCCGTGCCAGTCGTATTTGGTACAGCGACTCCATCTCTTCCTCTCGGTGCAGTTCTTCTTCATCTTGGGTCTCCGGGAGCTCGATAACGTTGTCCATTCCTGCTCGTTCGCCCTCGCGCCCCAATACTCTTTCGTTCTCCCTTGCGGCGGAGGAGTATGCAGGCAGCGTCATAACACTGCGAATCGAGGTATTTCGATCAACGCCGTTGGTGTGGGTGCCGCCAATTTGTCTCTCAGGATCTGCTGGCCCTGCGCGACTCATCTCGCCGCTTGCTCGACTGGTGCTTCCACGGTATTCGGTATCCTGTAAACTGGTGGAGTAGCCATTGCGGCGCGGACGCTTGCGGAAGTTTTTCCACGAGAACAGCGAGGGTAGCTTGTCTTTCTGGGTCTGTTGCGCTTTGCGCGTGTTGGACGACGATGTGCGGTATTTGCGGGTGGCAAAGTATGTGATTATAAGTATGGCGAAGATGACTACTACAATGATGCCGACCTGGATGTCAAAGAGTTAGCAAGTGCAGATGCGGGCGAGATGTTTGTGTTGCAGCAGGCGGGAGGGACTCAACATACAACAACATACGTCCGGGCCTCCTTGGACATGCTTCGTTTCCCCAAAGTGTCGCGTCTGACATGCTGTGTAGGTAGCAACATGGTACCAGCTTGACCCTGTACCGGTCCGACCCAGACGTCAAGTGCGTCACCCAAGAAGTGTCGACGAAGCTTTGTTTTTGGGAATGAGATCACTTGTCCCCGAGTAAGGTGGATCGCCCAGGCCCCAGGCGTCGGTCTTGTTTGGCACTAGAAGATGTCGAACCGTTGTGTCGAAACGTCTAGGCGAGCGTCAAGAAGCCCGTGTCTGCGGTCAGGACGCCCGGCGGTATAGATGTTCAGGACGGGACAGGTCAGGATCAAACGAATGGCAATGGGGGGAAGTGCTGCAAGCTGTGTTCTGGGCTGCGCCCGGATGCATGCCTTGGCAGCTGGCTGATGGTTGCTGTGCAGTGCGGGTTGATTGGAAGCGGTGGCCAGGGGCGTGTGGCCGGGGTCCTTGGTTCTGAGGAGGCTAGGGAGAAGGCTGCGTATGCCAGCTCCAAGTCCAAGGGAGCAGGCTGCGCCGACCGAGGCCTTTGAGTCTCTGAGCGGGGCTGCCGCATCACCGGCGCAACCAGTGGCTTTACGTACAGACAGCTACTACTACATTTCTCACATCAGCGGTGCGAGACTGGACAGAGCTTAGGCTTGTCATGTCCACAAGCCGGTTGCTATTTTGGGGCCCTCCCAGATTCAAGGATACGCTAGCGCCGGGCTCTGATTGGAGCTTGTCCGGCCCTAACGTCACAATTCACATGTGCTTGCGTGCGTTGATCTACTCGGTGTGGCACAGCCGACTCTGCTTGTACTTGTGGCTGTGAACTGTGTAAGAGGGTATGTACTTTCATCCATCTATCAAGGCCGTTACTCGGCCATACGACTACGCTTGCTAAAAGGCTGCGAAACAAGAACAAAAACACGGCGCGCTCACACGGTCATCAAAACTTCTTGTCCAACTTTTTCAAGAAACTGCCAATGCCCTTCTCCACTTTGTCTACCCGCTTACCAATGTTGGAGTTGCGTGGCGGATGCGCCTGATCATGCGCAGCGACTTCGCTCTCGGTTGGTCTGTAGAGCTGCTGGTGTATGCTCTGTGCTTGTGACTCTGCTGTTGTGCTGCCATATTGGAATTGTGAGTAGCCAGGAGAAGGCATTGGCTGATACTGCTGGGGAGGGAAGCCCGGTGAAGGTACGGCTGAGTGAGCCGGAGGAAAGCCGGGAGAGTTGGGGTAGTTGGCATACTGCTGCACAGGCATGGTTGAAGTGCGGCTCAACGCTGGTGGAGGAGGAGTATTGTTGACATGGCCTGGGGGAGGAGCAGACGGTGGCGGTGCAAATGCGGGCGGACTCTGGGGTGCACCTGGTATTGACCCCGTAGTGTTTGTGCGCTGCACGCCTGGGGGGCCAGTGAAGCCTTGCCCTGGGGCAGGCGGCCCAGCAAAGTATGCCCCCGATGTTGGCTGCGGAGCGAAGGAGGTTTGCAGCGGATTACCATACTGCGAGACATGCTGGTCATGCGCAGCAGCGGCCCCAAGGCCAGTTCCGTCACTGGCATCTGCTGGTGGCGGCGTCTTTTCGCGGTGAGCAATAGGCTCAGGCGCAGCGGGCGCAGCAGGGTTGTACGCCATCGGGGCATAGTTGGGCGGTTGCTCGTTTGGAGGAGGCGATGTTGGTGCAGGAGCCGTTGGAGGCCCAGGAAACGATTGTGTAGTGCTGATGCTTGGGCTACGGCTGGTGTGTGATATGGCTGCATTCTCCAGCCTTGCGATGACAGGGCTCAATGCATCGTTCTTGTGCTCCGTATGTGTTGGCGTAGCGCTAGGGTTGCGGACGATCTGCAGTTGGTGTGGTTGGAGCACTCTTCGAATAGAGTCTAGAAAGAGACCTGCATCCTCTGGTGTCCAAAAATACATGTCTACTGTATGCAGCCTGTACATATATTTGCCCTGGTTCGATGGATCGGGTGTGGGAAGATGCCATTGCGACATATCCTGTTGGGGGCTTGCGGTTCCATTTTGGCTCTGGAATGCGTCGACTGTGAGCGTGAATAAACACGGGTGCTTGTATGTTTGTTCGATCTTCACTGTATCCAGTTCTGTGCAACGACCAACATTAGCTTACGTGCCGTATACAAAACGTCTTTGCGCGAGCACGTACGTCCAGCAAAAGCATCTTGGTTGGGAGTGCCTGCGTGGTTTGCTATCTCTATACGCCCGCTCTGGCGCATAGGATTGTGGTAGAGGTAGACATAGGAGCCTTTGTCGAAGCGGTGGTGTGGGGGTGTTTGGGAGGGCGGGGAGATGTAGTAATGTACGTCTGCGAAGCTGTTGAGATGGTCAGAAAAGATGGAGTCTTTCGAAAGAGGCACACGACTCACAGTGTCAAGAGCGACACTTCTCCTTGCTGTGGAGGCATCGTGTCAGTGTAGAGTTATGTGATTAATTGGGCGTCCAAGATAGCTGACAGCCCAAGATGGGGGGAAGAAGGCTGCAGCTCAGTAATCGCAGTAACACCACAGGTTGTTAGCACTCAGGATGAACATGCAGTGAGCAAAGACATATATAGGCGCAAGGCTGTCATACAAGCGGACCATAGCTCCCGCCAACAGCTGCGTAGACTTCTATTTGTGTCGTCCTCGAAGCGCCCGTCTACTAGTGGGGGGTTTAGTAGGCGCTGGGCGAGCTTCCATCGAATTGCAGCCGCGGAAGGAGATCCACCCGTGACTGCGGCGGACCTCCGAGCCAATCCAGAAATTTGCTGCACTGAGCATCCACCTACGACACCACCACGCGCAATTGAGGCGAGCTGCTGCATCGAGCGTCGTCGCCAACCCATTCTGCTAGCGAGACAGTCGGCTGTCTGTAAAACGCAAACCCTCTGGACCATCGCGCCCACTCGTTGTCGCAGCCCATCGAGGGCAAAATCCCATCAACACCGCCGACATGTCTCTCGTCAACCTAGCACACGTGTGTTCGCACATGCAAAATGCATCCAAAGCACGCCTCGGATTGACGTCAATACCCGTCTCTAAGATGCATGTCAAGATTGCGTTGGGCCTGCAGCGCGAAGGCTTCCTCTCTTCCGTAACACTCGGCGGACCAACACCACCGAAGCCTTTTCTCCTACAAGCGCAACACGATCCCGAGCAATTAGAGAAGATGGCACAGAAACTCAAAGACGAGCCTTGGCTTGCCTACTCGCTCAACAACCCACAAGGCAACAAGGAGAAGGCGCCCCTAGGCGAAGAGCAAATCTACGACGTACACGTACCAGAAAACCCAGCGCGGAGGAGATTATGGTTGGGTCTGAAGTACTGGCAGAACGAGCCGGTACTGAAGAACATGAAGCTGATTTCGAAGCCTACACGGCGGATATGGTTGACGAGTGAAGACCTGGGCAAGATCACAAGGACGCGCGAGTCAAGTTACGTAAAGGGTCTTACGCATCCTGGAGAGTGCATGTTCATTACGACCGACCGAGGCGTTCTAGAGGCAAGAGAATGCGTAGAGCGGCGACTGGGGGGTATGGCTCTTTTCAGAGTGTGGTAGTGGGGCATGGCTATGCATTTGTAACAGACTTTTTGTATCAGTAACGTAACCAGGAGGAAGAAGAATTGCATATATGGGGAAGCCAGGCGTGAGTTTCCACGCACCACGCAATCTGTACAAAGAAAAGAAACGTCAACTACATTCTCATGCCACAAGCTGTCAAGAAATTTCCATACCATGAGAGTTGTCCTACTCGCCATAGGGAAAACTCATTAGATACTTCCTCTAAGAGAAAGCATTGCCCATGCGGTGTTAGCGCAGTAGCGTGGCGGTCAGACTGCAGCGGTGTAGAGAGCGTCAAGGACTTGGGGTTGATGCGAGTCAAACGTCACTATACATGAACCACGGATACCCTGGTTTCAGAGACCTGTTTTTCTTGCATGGCGGCAAGCGTGTAAAATTGACATGCGGTGAATATCCACAGAATTTGGTTGTCGTTATGTCATACAGTACTAGGACAAAAGTTTGCTCGGATGAATACAGCCCTCCACGAGCGCCTCGCGCTCCAACCTTCTGCCAAGTCACTGTATGTTTATAGAAGTGGACGTGGTTGTTGAAGATTGAAATCATACTTGAGATTGATTATATGGCTATCTACAATAAACAAACAATGCAAACTTCGACACAAGGGGATATCTTCGTACAATCGTCGTAATCGTGTCGCTCCGTTCCAAGTCTAGTCCAATACTCTCAGATATTGTCGACATGATGGCATTTCCAAGAAAATTCGTAACGTTGTGACATTCATCTGCCACATGTTCCCAAAGCCTCCAATAACTCAACACTCATCCTCATAATGCTCTGATTAATGCAAGTTTGACATACTCGTGCTTGCAGACGCTCAAACAACGTAGCTGCGTCGGCTGCGGCTGCGGCTGCGGGTGGAAGAGTAGCGAGGGCTACGAGAGCGGTGGCCGTGGCGGGATCGGTGGACCTCGCGCTTAACGATGACACGCTCCTCACGGTGATGACGGTGAACGAGAAGGGCCAAGATGGAAGTAATGAAGAAGAAGATAATGTTCCTAGAGCCCGTGTTAGTGCAAGTATACCTTTCATCGTGTGCGAGTACTTACATGATTCCAAAAGCCCAAGAGGCCTTGAGCATGGCACACTGACGGTTGACGTCCAAGCCCCAAGTGTTTCCACTGATGGTGAACAAGCCCAGGTCTGCGCTATAGGATCCCGTTCGGCCCCAGTTGGAGCAGTCTGCATCAGCAATGCCTCGGAGCGCATAGACAGCGCCGATGAAGGCGCCGACGAACAGAAGGTCGACAAAGGCAACAAATTTGGCCGAGTGCCTTGCGCGTGTGTAGAGGAAGAGAGTGGCCATTACCCATGCTGCCCCAAGTACCGATACGATAAAAAGAACCAGGATGGAGGTTGGCGTGAGGAGCTGGCGCGAGTTGTACCAATCGACGAACCAGGCGAGCATGCCCAGCGTGGGTATGAGGGTGAGGAACTCGAGGATGCGCCAAAAGATGAAGGACAGACCGGAGAAAGACATGATGGCGGATAGGGTGAGCAAAGCTGCTTCGAGGCAAGCGATGTGTGTCGCAGTGGTAGCGGTAGAGCAGCCGCTGGGTGAAGCACGGTGGATTGCTGCAGCAACGCAACGAGGGAAGATGCAAAACTGACGGGGCGCAGAAAAACGAAGAGTAAGGCGCGGTGCTTTTAAGATCCAGAAGGGTCCAGGATCAGTCTTGTCTTGCCTGCGACTGGGCTACCGCATGCAACAATGCTCAGGGAGCGACTCGATGTGACGTATGGTGGACGGAAACCGGGCGCGATACTTTAAAGTGGGCATGGGCGAATGGCGGGGGAGGCTGGTATTGTGTGGCTGGATTGTGCCTTCTGCATTTCTAGCCAACCAGACCACCACCACGCCCCGGCCATACTAACATGCTCAAACATACACACCGGCTCGCGGCCGAGCCTTTGTCAACAGCCGCCATCAAACGTGCTCGCAGCGCTAGTCCTCTGTCGATACTCCTCTTCGGCGCGCATTCGCTACGGCCAGACGCCAGCACACATGGCTGCACATCGAGGGTGGGCCCAGGCAGCCTGAACAGCTGTCGGCGCCCAACCCACTTCCCGTGTCTGCTAGGAGCGCCGAAAGATAGCGTCTAGGCCAGCATTCCCCGGCTCCACCATGCAGCATGCCTCTTGCTCATCATCCAGCGCCTCGGGCCCAAGCTCCGCCGCCCTAGATACCCAAGTTCCGTCTCCAGAGCAGAGGACGCGGGCCTTGTGCCATGTCAGGGCTGGCGGAAATCGCCATGTTATATGCTACCAGTTTTGTGGGCGACATCCGACGCGTGCCGTGCCGTCTCTGCCTCCTGTTGCACGTTGATGGAATCACTGAAGCCTAGGATCACAGCACTCAGCCGGCTTGTCATCAAACACAGCTGCGCCCAGACACCCAGCGCCGACAATGCTATTGGTCTCTGTCTCTGGTCATGCAGCCTTCCTGCAAAGGGTTCACTTTTTCTCAGTGGCTGCTCGCTCGCTTCGCGGATGAACAAGCAGCAACCGGTAGGCGTAAAGTTCTTATCAGCAGCCAGACCGCATTCGACACTGCCCCTGTGCTCCACATCCTGAGAGGCGGGACGGGTAGACATAAACCTTCGAGAACGGGGTGGGCTCAATATGTACAGCCCCAGCCCATGCAGCTGCAGACGACCTGGTCGATCTCAAATCCATCGCTCGTTCCGCTCTACTCGGTCTCTTACTCGTGTCCTTTAGAGCCTGTGCTGCCCTGATGCCTTCGTGCGGCACAGCCTTACATTCTTTCAGCTGCATTCCCGTCCTCCTCTTTTCAATCGAGCACCACTCCTCTGGTAGATCTTCCTAACATCTGTCGTTCTTTTGTTTATGACATTTGGGTTGTGCGGATGCATTAGAATAACGACTAAAGCTGGTGAGACAGCAAGGAGTGGCACAGCCTGTCTAATCACACGACATCCACGTTCTTAAATAACCGCCAACGAAGGCTTTCCAGATATCCAGTACTGTTTACGCACGACTTCACAGTGTTCTCGAGCATATGCTTCTAAATCCAACTAAAGGGGTTCCATCTGCAACATCGCTAAGACATGTCGGCACGAGGCGCTCGAAGTCGGAAAGTTCAGCAAAAAGAAGTGGAGAAAAAGGAAAAGAAGGGTTCGGCAAAAGGGAAAGCGCCTGAACCCATCTTTGAAAACCATGATGCATTTACAGAATGGCAACCGTCGCCCACCATCAACAATCCAAGGAGCGGTATCTCTCGTTCTCTTACAGTGTCCAGCAGCAATACAGAGGCGTCATCTGAGAGTCGATCCCGACCAATAAAATCACCGACAGCCGATTCGACTTCCGTATCTGATATGTCTTCGAAAGGTAGAGAGAACACAAAATACCAGACCAAAGGCAAGCTTACAGAAGCACCTCGTGGTAGAGGTGGAGGTGTCCCGGCGAAGAAAACTGTTGCGCTTTCCCCTGCGCCGCCGGTATTCCGATCTGAGTCAGCGGCTTCCAACCCCTTACCACCTAATCAAAAGACATGGATTAACTTCAAAGTATGGCAAGGAGGCAAAGATGGAATGCGTCCATATGGAGGGTTTGAATATGTAGGTACTCACTACTGTCTCGTAGCATCATGTTGGTCTGACACAGTATGCTAGGATGAGGACATGCAGCATGGCAGCGTGCTCATCTACTTCAAAGAGGAGCAAGTGGATGATGATCATCCAATACCCTCCATAAGAGCAGAACTTGACGTACTGCAGAATGCAGGCTCCACGTGGCTGAAAAACGCTTTGCTCTACAGCCAAATAGACGATAATGACATCGATGACTGGACGCTCTCTGGAAGCGCAAGCTCGGCATCAGAACCGCTTTCGCCGAATTTCCCACAATCTGTCCAGACACGAATGCTAGGTCCAACTTCTCCGGGCGGAAGATCCCCGCCGCCCTTCAATATCGACCAAGCACGTACTAGTATAAATTCCAGAGCTACCTCCAGAAACCACCTTGTAGACGATTCTCACTCGCCTCTTTCGTTTCGTCAGACCAACAAACGCACTGCCACTCATGAGATATGGTTCACAGCGCCAAATAAAGTGAAGACACCTCAGGCACAAAGGTTACACTTTGTCGCTATTCGCAATTTTCTGGCCATGCTGCATGGTAAACCCATTGTTGGATCCGACTTGTACGAGATGCTCTGTACACTGCAGCCAGAGATACAAGTGATGTACGATCTCGACACAGACACCAGATTAGGCGTGACGGCTCGGGAGCGCAGCGTCCAAATGATCACCAACTATCTAGGCCAACAAGGATTAGACGACTTACGCAACAACGTGCAACATGCTCTGGGGCTTCTCGCATGGGCAGAGCAAGACAATGTGAAGTGGAGACAAGGCTACTTTGAGAGCTTTGTCCATCTATGCGGTGCCATGACACCAGAACTTGAAGAGCGCCCAGGCTTCAAGCGTCTGTCTGTCGTCACTAGACGAAACCTCGGCATCGCCAGCAAAACACTACAACTCCGTGTGATGGAAGCCGAGGACAAGCTATCAAGTTTCGACTTCAGCGACCTATGGGAAGACACGCCCAAGGCCACCAACAGTCCGGTTTACCAGAGCTGTCAGGATTTTCGTCGATTTCTCGTTTCTCACTTCACACACATTTACGGTAACTGGCCGCCAAGTTCAGACAAGCCCTGGCTCAATCGAAAAATTGTGCGAGGGCTCCAGGAAGACTTCGGGTCTCTATACGATTATTTAGTTGATCGAGATGTGACCTGGAACCCGCGTGAGGAGCGTGCAACCAGGAAATGGGAAATGGCCCATCGCAAGAATGACGATTTCTGCGCAGACCTACCAGAACTTGGGATGACAGACATGCTAGTCACATATGACGTCAAGAATGGGTATGCGCATATACCACATCCCTACCCGCTGCTACCAAGGGAGGTACCGAAGGATGTCAAGGATAAAGAGAAGAAGGGATTCTTTGCATCACTAAAGAAAGAAAAGCCCAAGGATACTACGAAAGATGCGAAGGCCCACTTACAACTTTCTATCGTCTTCAGCGACGCGACGAATATCGAGAAACTTGATGCCAACTTCAATGGTGAGTTGACACCCCTAAGAACTTAGAGTGACTTTGTGTTGACAATGGTGCTAGGATCTACGCTGATCGATAAATTTGAACAATTCGAACTCACAACGAATCTGAAGCAAATGTCGCCTCGCGAAGCACGTCTTGGGCGTTGGGTGCTTCTCTATGGAATTCTTCAAGTCCTCTCCACCCTTTCTGTCGATGTCCAGGGCCTCAAGTACAGTGAAGGTGTCCGATATTTCCTAAACACCGACCTCAAGCGCCTGCCTGAATGGGTCACTAACGGTCAGATGGAGCACTTGGAAGCCACACAACAACAGTCATGGTGCTGGCAGCGTGCATGGGACCCCAAGCCCGCCCCAAGTGCCCCTGTGGAACTTGAGGCGCCATTGGGTAATGGGCGTACCATGCGCTACAACAGCTTCCGTGATGCTGAGGCAGCAGGCCATACGTTTCTTAGCCCACCACCTCAACAAGCACTACCGCCGCCGCCACCTAGTCTCGATGGCGTAACCTTGATGCAGAACGAAATCCAGCGTCTTGGCGAGAAAATCGACCACTTCTCTCTCTCCCACAACGCCAGCCCTAACATGCACCAAGGAAACGAACCAGAGATGCAAGATGTGCTTCATGATCGGAAACCACGGTTGCAAGGCGAGACCTTTGGACCACAAGCGGCACGCAATAGCCATCGCGACAAGACCACCACCACCAACAATAACGTCACCTTGAACACAAACACAGGCTCGCTCGGTCGCCACAGGGAACCGGCTCTCTCTACACCTAGAAGCCAGTCTCGCATGGAAGACATGTTTCACCTTACTGGGCCCGGCTTTGATAATGCAAGCAGTATCTCTTTTCTCGACCGTCAGCAACATGCTCTGCTGCAACATCCGCCGAACATGTCTGTGCAGAGACACAACAATAACATCAGCCTGGACACAGATCTAGGAAGCTATCCTTTTAGCCCAAATGAAGTGCAATGGCCTGTCCCGCCTGGGTACGCTGAGAGCAATGCGAATGCGCGCTTCAGGGATAGCACGGTGTTGGGTATGGGGGATGAGAGGGAAGACGGGATGGGGATGAGGATAAGTCAGCGAAGGGCACATGATAGGGGTGGGTGGGATCGATGAAGTTTCTACGGGAGTCAGGGGTGATGGTCCAGAAAAAGGAAGGGGGAAATGAACCTAATAATCTTGTGTGTGGGGAAATCCAAAAGAAACCCCCTTTCTACAGTTGTTTTCACTTTTTTTTTGCTTGTTTTAGTTCAGCGGCTAAAAAGTAACAAGATCAATAAGGGTCAGGGGCGATGCATTTTCTTTGTTATAGAAAAGAAATATGCACTGGATGTAATGGCATTTCTTCATTGTACGTGCGTAAAATTTTATCCATTGCCCGGTGAAAAGAAAGCTCTCCTCTTCTCGCGGGCCTCTTGCTCTGATGTTTGACTTTCGTTTCTTGGCCGTCTCCGCTTCCCCTTCTTCGCCGTCGGTTTTGAGATGCTAGATTGCCTCTCTGGGGCTAACGGTGGTACCGTAGACTTGACCACTTCCTTGATCGTCTGCTTGGAAAGGCAAAAGTCAATGTGGGCATTGAAGCTCGCGTCGTCTGGGGCTTGTGGGACGTTGCAAACGGGACACGGCCATTGTATACTGGGAGTCGCCTCGCTCGCGTCCTGCTGCTCTTGTTCTTGCGATAGCCTCTCCAACTCATTCATCTCGTCGTTGCGCTCCTGCCTCGCGGCTTCTTCAAATTCCTCCTCTGGCCAAGTCTGCCATACCTCGTCGTCTTTTGAAGCCGGCTTCTTCGTAGTTGTTGCGGGTGTCTTTGCAGCACGACCAAAGAAGTCGATTCCAGGCTTCTTTGTGCTGATGATATGTGTGACTCGTAGACCCATTAGTCGTAGACGCATGTTGGGGATTTCTTTCATCAGCTTCTCCAGCATTGGCAAGCCATACTTGAATAAGTCGTCCGCCTTGTGAACGGCAAAGGGCGGCGTAGTCTGTCGTGTAAGCACTTCGTACGTGTGGAGTTTGATTTTGATGCAGAGCGTTCTGCCTTTATATTCGGTGCGCTTGAGATCACCTTCCAGCTCTTCGGCAATATAACGAAGCTTCTCGCGTAGTGCATCTGGAGCTTGTAACTCTTTAAAAGTGGTCTCTGTGCCGACACTTTTCCGCTCATAATCTTCCGCTCGTTTGATGACAGTGCGTCCGAGGCCCAGATAGCATTGCACGAGAAATTGAAACGCTTTCTGGCCGAAGAGCTTCGCCAAGTACGCTCGATGGGCATAGATGTCGCCACACGTCTTTACGCCTATAGCGTCAAGCTCTCGCTCGAATACACGGCCAATGCCGTTGACTTTCCGCGTAGGCAGTGTCTTCATAAAGTCCATAATGGTCTGTCTGTCACTGGGGAGCAAGAACTGTCCATTTGGCTTGTTTATGTTGGAACAGATCTTGGCAAGCTTTGCATTGGCGGCGATGCCAGCAGACACGGTGATTTTGGCCTTGTTGTAGACGTCGGCACGCATCTGGCTGACGGCTTCCTCGGCAGTCATATGATGCTCCTCACAATACTGTGTAAGGTTGAGATACGCCTCGTCGCAACTGGCACTCTCAAAGTTGGGATCGTACAGGGCCAGCACCTCGCGAACCTCTTCTGCCTTGGCCGTGTATTTTGCAAAGTTCATGGGAATGCAGATAAGCTGCGGACATAGCTTCATGGCGACAAACCCCGCCATTCCCGAGCGGCAGCCAAACTTCCTTGCATGGTAGTTGCATGTTGTCAGCACGCCCTTGCCAACAGCGAAGGGGACATCTTTCAGCTCCGGTCTATCGAGCTCCTCTACAGCGGCGAAGAAGGCATCGCAGTCAAGATGCACGACCACCTGACTCAGATCCCTGCTCAACTCCAACTCGGCAATATACTCGTCGGCTCTACGCAGGTCGGAAGTCAAGTCAAGCTTCTCCAGCTGACGTTGCTTGGCCAGGATCTTCTCGATCTTCTCGGTGAGGATCTTGTCCTTGGCTTCTTCATTGTTGAAGAACTTGGAGCCTTTGGAGGCGTTGTAGATGATCTCCGAGACTTTGGACTGGTCGACCGAGTCCTGGCCCGCCTTGGTGAGCGAGGGGCCGAGCAGATGGTACTTGAGGGACTCATGCTCGTCGTTGGAGGGCGTACGTGTGGGCGGCGGGTGCCTAGGAGCATCGTGAGCGGTCATGGTGGTTGTAGACGCGTCGGGCTCTGGCAGGCCAGGGCCATGCTGGGGTGGCAGCGAGCGAGGACGTGATGCCGGTGAAGGGGCCGAGCCTGCATCGCTCATGATAAGTGGGGAGTCATTTTCGGGAGAGGGCGAGAAGGACGGGGCCGCTAAGACGCGACGTGAGGGCTTGAGAGCGGCCATGACGCGCCTTCACGCTTGGGCCCGGACGGGCTTAGCGCGCCAGGAAACCCTTGGAGGTCATTCAGGGCTACTCGATGTCGTTCATTCTGCACAGAACCGACACTTCACGCCCACGAACCCCCCTCTTTTTGCTGCTGTCTCGCGCCCGCTGACCATGGGCTGGACACCAATCACTCTGCATCCTCCGCCGCCGCCATTGTAGAAGTGGGGCCTTAACACGTAAATCTGAGGCTGTCGTGACCCTGTAGACACCCGACACGCCAACTAGCGGCGACGGTCAACACCCATCGTCAACACCGCCCTTAGCCCGCATCCCGCCCATTGCCTCGTCCCCCGAAGGCCATGAGCTCCCTCTGCACCAGCCGCCCCGATTGCACACGATAACCCCCCGCCCTGGAGAATGCCCATCGAACGAACCGACCGCAATAACCCACGGCCGCTGAAGCCGACGCTCGCTAGTAACCGAACTGCCTCCGCGAAGACGCCCTTGACCCCTCGACTGGCCGTTCCCTCGTCCGCCTCGTCCACCGTCAGCTCCTCGAGCTCCCGCACCGCCCGCACCACCACCAGCGCGGCGCCCCGACCCACGCTCGCCCAAGCTGCCACAGACAGCGCCCCCAAACCCTTCCTCGGCACCAGTGTTACGCCTCGCACCTCGTCGAGGAAGTCCCGCGTCGGCGCAGACAGCGCGTCCACTACCCCCAATGCCACCCCCAACAGTTCGCGCCCAGGTTCCACGGTAGACTTCCCCCACCGGGACCACCACGGCAGCGGCCACAGCGCCGTCGGCAGCGCCGTCGGCAGCACTGTTGGAAGGAGCGGTGGAGGTGCTGCACGACCACGCAGCACGCCAGGTCCCGCCAGTCATGCCACGCCTACGCCGAGGGCCCCGCTGGCTACTGCGTACAACTACGCGCCATCCGACACGGGCTCTAGGAAGGACAACTCGCCGTCCTTCTTTCATGCCAACGATGCCCGCCCCCACGAACAGCCCACGCCAGCGCCAGCACCAGCTCCTGTAAAGAAGACGCCCACCTTTTTCTATGCCGACGGACGACAGGATGACAGTCCGACTCACAATGTGCCGTCCCCGCCCCTGTCCTCCTTGGGAAGAGCCCCGTCAGAGAGCAAGTTCTTCCATGCAGACTCCATATCTGAGTCAAGAGATCGCCCACCAATTCTCACCCCGCCACCTATCGCTACCTCCCCCGAACCGCTGCCGCCCCCCGCAGCCCCTCATGGAACGTCACTCCGGCCGCCCTCTCCCACCAAAGACTGGGCGCACCTCTCGTACCGCAAAGGAGCCTCACAGGTCCGGCCAGCATTGAGCAGAGGAAGCTCAGCAAGTGCAAGCAATACACCTATGGCCATTCTCGGTGGACCAAACACATCCGACGCTTCTGACGCAACCAGACGAAGATCGAGCACGGCTTCCATGATCAAGCGAGGAGGGGGAGGGCACGCCAAAAGCTCCAGCCTCTCGTCCATTGACTCTGTGACCAGTATGAGGAAGGTGTCAGCCCATGAGCCTCCCGCAATGACGCCAAGCCCCTTACACACTGAGAAGAGTGCTGCCGGCAACGCATCCCCGCCTGACAATGCCGCTTCAGCCTCTCCACGCTACACCGCCTTTTCTCCGCTCAATTCTCCCAAATCAGCAAGCCCGACAAGAGGCAGCGACGGTAGAAGTGCACTAGAGGTTATGAACGAGCTGGCAGCAAATGCGCGAAGGGAACGAAAAGTACTCGATCTCGAGATCAGCAACTCATCCCTTCTTGCCATCAACAGATCGCTAGAGAAGGAAATACGCAAACAGAAGGCCGAGATCAGGCGCTTCCGTCGCATGAGTCGAGCTGGACACTTTTCTGCAAACGCCCTTAGCTCCCATGACGAGACTTCCTCTGTCAGTGCCAGTGGACTGGGAGACCTTTCAGACATGTCTGAAGAGGAACAGGAGACGCCTGAAGAAGAGGAAGAAGAAGAACCAGAGAGCAGCGACTCTTCACTTGACGATAGTGCGTTGAGTCCCAGTGCTCAGCTCGAGCGGGATGAAGCGCACCGCTCGCGAGATGAGAAGCGTCTTCAGCTCGACCTTTCGAAGCATCGTGAGATGCTCAATGACAGTCAAAAGATGAACCAGAGTTTGAGAAAGTGTCTGGGATGGACGGAGCAGCTGATCAAAGACGGTCAGAAGGCACTCGAGTACAAAGTGAACGTCAGCGATGTCAAGCTAGGCGGCCGTGTACTCATCTCAGAAGACGACAACGAAATCGTCGAGGCAGAAGAGTCTCGGGGTCTCCTCAGCCCCTGGAATCCATTGCAACACGCCATCGATGCGTTGGATTCCCCATTCTTTCCACAGACAAACCGGACAGTTGACCGGGACAGCGGGGTCCATTTTGATAGATCAGAACATGCCCTGTCAGCTTCCTCCACCATCGACAGTCAAGGTAAACCCATGAGCCCTGGCAACGATTTTCGCCCTCAACTCCCCGGTCGGTGGGTATCATACCAAGATTCCGGCTTGAAGCCCCACGAGGATCTCACACCACTCGGCTCACCTTTTGAAGAGCGTATCAGGCATCTCCATGCCTCGATCGATGCTTTGGAAGCATCATAACAAGACTGATTAGTCACTCTACCAACTTTTGTTTTCTTTGTCACTGCGTACAGACGCGTACCCATTACTCTTTTTTTCGGGTTGCATTTTCAAACTTGGCGTTCACGACTAGAAGGATATACAGGTCTACATTACCCTTTGGCGCAAAATGGCATATCACGTCGAATGCGATTTCGACGTCCTACGACCGTTTCCTTTGTTTCTTTTTACCATCTACACGGCCGCACCAAACATAACTTTTTTTCTTTTGTCTTCTCTTTCTCTCGTTTTCTCGAGGAGAGAAAAGACACCAATTTTGATCTGTTCGTTTGCAATTTTCTGCCCTGTCTTGTCCTTGTTGCTGCTGTTTTTGGCTTTCCCCTTTTCACATTAATGTCTGATCTATGGCCCATATTTTTCTTTCGTCTAGAATGAATGGGCCGGTAACCTCAACAGACCATGATCCTTGGGCGGAATAATGGTTACAAAAAAAAACGGGAAAGGAGGAAAGAGGAACAAGAAAAAAAGGAGGGAGGAAGTGCCGTTGTTGTTGCATATTGATCTATCTATAGGTGGTTTGCCGTTTGCTGGGCTCGAAAAACTTATTGCCGTTTTATGATACCCCCCTCTTTTGTGATGATCTTTTCTGATCTCAACACCTCCCCACTACTATCCTTTTCTCTTTTCTTTCTCTTTTCTCTTTCTCTCTTTCTATATAAATATACATATGCATATTGCGGGAATATACGTTTTACATATACAACTAGCCATGCGTGTTTCCTCGTGAAAAAAAGCAAGATTCAAACTTAAAGGGCCGACGCTTGTGGCGGGTTCGGGGGTTTTCTTTCTCATAATAGCATCGCGAATGAGCACCAGGCTTTGCTGTACGCCACGTGTTCCACCGAAGTGAGAACGCAGAGGAAAATTGCAACAAAGTTATTGATATCTTCTTCATTTCATACTCTTTAAGTATGCAAGCATCCTCCATCCGCACGGAAACGTGGCGCCAGTAGCTGGCCTCGATCTATGGGTATACTAAAAAGCAGCACGAAGAAACAACACGGACCGGATATAGTTAAGTTTGCCTCCCATACATACATGCCAGATGAGAATGGGTGAAGAAAGTGGCAAGAACATGGATACGTAACATGTCAAGAGGAAAAGATGAAAAAAAAGCTTGCGAAACAAAGTCGGATTAAGCCCAGTAACCCAGCAGAGCCATCAGACCTGGAGAGACAAAAATGTTAGCAATGTTGTTGTATTGAAATGCAGAGATTTTTCCAAACTTACCAGCACCAAGGGTCATAAGACCAAACGCCTTGAGCGTTCGGCTGACAGGGCCGTTTTGCATATAGGGGCTGAACATGAACTCGTGGGCCATGAGCTCAACGAGACCAGTGTAGATCAAGATACCAGCACTGATGGAATCGAAGACACCGTTGGAGAGAAGGGTAGTGCTCGATTGCGGGGCAAAGGACTGGCGAACACCGAGACCAATGGCAATAGCAATGGGTGTCGAGAGACCGAAGGCCAGACCGAGGAAGTAGGGAGTCCAGCGCTTGGATGCGGGCCAGGGCACTTCGGCGAGACGGGATCCTAGACCAAGACCCTCGAACATTTGATGGAAGACGAGCACAATGTACAGGGTGACGAACTCCTCTCCAGCAACGGCAAGCGTAAGTCCAATGAAGATGGAGTGGAAGATGACACCAAACTCGAGGATGAAGACGGCAGTAAGCTGAGCAGCGTATTCATCGGGCACGACACCGCGAGGCTCATGGTCGGATGTGTACTCGGCTTCGGCGTTGTGTTGACGCTGGTGGCCAAGGTGGTCATTGCCGTGGATGCTAGGGTTACGGCGAGCAGCGGCTTCAATGTCATGTCCCTTAGTCTCTTCGACACTGTCACTGCCGGCGTTGGAGGGTGGGATAGCTGCATGGGTGTGGCTGGCATCGTGTTGATGACCGTTGCCAAAGTTGCCATAGCGCATAGTCATGAGCTCGAGGAAAAACATGAGGAAGATGGTCATGAGGGCGATGCCCTCGGGCCATGGGTACGCGGCAATGACACCCTTTAAGCATTCGTTGCCTAGTGCCTCGTTTGCTGGTGCGAGTAAATGGATAAAAGCAGTGGCAACGATGACACCAGATCCAAAGTACTTTGCGACGAAGAAGACCCAGTTTGGTACCAGCCTGTGCCTACTACGTCTTGCCATAACGGGAAACACGGCGCCTGTGTGTTGTTAGTGTTGTCGGACCCTTGTGTGTTCTTGTGGTACTGACCAAATGTAGACGCCACGAGGATGACGAAAATGGACGAAATACTGACGCCCATGCGTCCGTCATATTCGTTGGTACTCTCACAAGAAGACATGATGTTGTGTCTTGGGAGCCGAGAGATCTTTCAAGTTTGATGACCTGAGTATAGAAGGGGACTGGGCGAAAGCTGAGCTGATCGACGTGTTGTACACAACCACGGTGAGGGCTAACGTGTGTGAACAGCGGCTGACACTGACTCAATCGGCGCAAGACACGGAAGAAGCGTGAAGACGCCGCGAAATGAGCTTAGATATGCAAGAAAGGCTTGTCCTGGCTCGGCGATGTGTATCTTGTCAGTCTTGGGTAATGACAAGACTATATATGAAGATTGTGTTGGGATAATCAGGCACCGTGATGGCGATACGAAGATGCTTGAGGGTACTTGTCAAAGCTTGACAGCTGGAGGCGGGCGAACTGCCCTAAGTGCACAGATGTGAGGACCTTGATGGGCCGCTAGGAGGGACATGTCAAAAACACCACAGAAGTATGTCATTCACGTCGCTCGGCATCAGCTGAAGACAGCTGTGGCGTCGGACCCTGCACATCTCCATGGGGGCCATGTCTTTGGTTCGGGTCCCGAATGCGCAGACAGTCTCGGTATGTATGGTGGTGAAATTTTGGTCACACTGCACGCAATAGGAAACCTGACCAGCCACAGCCGCGGAAGTGGCAGGGAAGCATGTCTCAGCCACAGTATGAATCAGCCACACGGTTAGTCAGCAGCCATGCTCGTGACTCTTGGCGCTGGCTCGACAGGCCCACTCCCGTTGGACTTTTCCTTTTTTGTATGAATCTTCTCCAACGTTCAATTCATTCTGTTGGAATTAGGTTGAGATTGGTAATTCCACCAGTACAAATATCGTCAGGCTATTACAAATTACAAATCAGTCAACTAGATAGGCCCTCAGTAAAATAAGGCGAGCTGAGCCAACTGACCCAGATTACTGCTAATCCTAGGTATCGACGAACTAAAGATGATAGTCTCGAGTGTCGAGCTTGTGAGAACCAACCAGCTATCTAATCCCCTACTACGGCGGATCTATAGAACAAGGCTGTTAAGCTAGGTGATACAGTTACCATAGTAATTGGAGCAAACACTTTTGGTGATTGCAGTACATCGTGTAGTAAAGCTTAAACCTACTAGTACCCGTGCGCTCGTGATTAGACTTATCCTTGTAGAGTTGATATGAAACAGTACTGGTAGCCCGTGAACAGCGCTGAAGACGGCTGTCGCTTTGACTACTGGAGATTCTGCCTACTGCCTATTACCTACTGGTTGTTCTGACTACGCTTGCTCCGTATGGAGAAGCTCGTTTTGGTAGGAAACCACCTGGTCTGTGCACTCGCTACAAAGTTCCCCGCACGTCCATACAAAACCACACAACAATCGACTTGGCCAAAAGACGATAAGCTCGTGAGCTTGTTCCATACAAGCTTCCTCTTCAGTCTTGCAGCCCAAGAGCAATGGCGATTCGACTCGAAAGTAGTGTTTTGGTTGAAATTTAGCTTGTGGGCTGAGGGATTTTTCCTCGAGAAAGAAAAAAACGAGCTCCACGGTAGGTGCAGATGCACGACGGCAGGTTGCTGGCGTCTGTCAGTGTTTTTGGCTTGAATGAGTAGTCGGGTGGGCGGGGATCCTCTTTTTATTCTGGGACGTGGCAGAGAGGTTTTTGTTTTTGCATGGTACTTTATCGAAAACACCGGAATCAGGCGGCTAGAGGTGGAGGCGGAGGGGGCATGGAGGTGGGGGTGGTTTGAGGTCAGAGGATGTTAATGGTACAAGCCTGTCGGGCCTCGACCAGCCTATCAGCAGCTCCAATGTACTTTGTACCGGGCAGGGTAGAGTACATCACACCACTGGGAGGCAGCGCAAAGGGCGGGTTTCAAGGTTGGGGCGGACTGCGGGGTTTGCATTGGGGCAGACCGGCACTTTGGGGCGATGGCAGGGCACAAGATAGGGTCGAGGCGATCGTGTGTCAAGTGGTGAGGCGATTGCCAGTGCATGCTCTAGGCGACAGGCGCATCGAAAAGTTAATCCCATCGGCGGTACACGGAAACCGGTTTGTGAGGGGGAAGCATGGACAAGGACATGGACAGGCGCATCCGATGCGACGGCTTGCACGGACAGTTGTGGGGTACATACGTTGCAGCAGCGCTTGGCGGCATGATGGATCGATGATGTACCAAGGTATCTGTGGGCTGGTGCCGTGCCTTGTTCTGCTGCTGCTGTTGTCTGCTGGATACGAGGAGCACACGAGAGGAGATGGTGGCAGCCGTGTCTTGCCAATGGCTGGCCAACGTGCCAACGGTGGCTAGCCAGAGAGGAGCGCGCTGTGAGCCGGTAAACGCGCAAGGCTGGTGTTCGCGCATCCCTGCACGCCTAGAGCGGGAGCCAATCGTAGCGCCCCACCGTGAGGGGCTATGACGTCTCGACTCTCGATGCGGACAGCTCTTGCCGCAGCTTCAACAGGTGACCGTGTAGCTGCCTGCCTTCTCCTCTTTATAACTCCCCTCACCGCAGTGCTGCTCTCCGCTTCCAGTCTCCTCCCATCGACCGACTTCCAGCACATCAGGCTGCTGTGAACTTGTCCAGTCCCCAATCTCCAACCCTACCGACCAACACCGTCGTCATGATCGTCGACCAGTTTGAGGAGATCCTCAAGACAGGTGTGCCAACGGCCACCGCGTCGGTTGCTCCCATTCCCACTGTGATTCCCGGCAGCGAGCCCATCTACCAGGTGGCCGGTGATGCCGGACACAAGACCCTCTGGGTTGTCTTCGTGATCATGTTGGTTGCTTCTGGTGCTTTCACCGTCATGTCCTGGAATGTCCCATTGGTATGTTGAAATCCAGCCTCAGCCGCTTCACACGGCGTCGGCTGCCAGACACGACGGCGGTCGAGCGCTGTGCAGAGACACATGCACACGCACATGAATTGGCTCCTTTACCTTGATCGTGTCTAACACGTACCTACAGAACAAGCGTCTCTACCACGTCGTCACCACCATCATCACCTTGACCGCTGCTCTCTCCTACTTTGCCATGGCCACTGCCCACGGCGTTGCCCTGACCAAGATTGTCGAGCGTGAGCAGCACGACCATGTTCCTGACACCTTCACCACCACCTACCGTGAGGTCTACTGGGCCCGTTACGTCGACTGGACCATCACCACCCCTCTCCTGCTCCTCGATCTTGGTCTCCTTGCTGGAATGGCTGGTGGACACCTCTTCATGATGATTACTGCTGATGTTATCATGGTCCTGACTGGTCTCTTCGCTGCTTTTGGCTCCGAGGACACTCCTCAGAAGTGGGGCTGGTATGCCATCTCCTGCGTTGCCTTCATCTTCGTCTTCTGGCACCTTGGTCTCAACGGTGGCGCCAACGCCAACGCCAAGGGAGAGAAGCTCCGCTCCTTCTTCGTCTCCATTGCCGTCTACACTGCCATCCTCTGGACTGCCTACCCCATGTAAGTTTCTACTTCATTCTTGAGTTGCTTTCCTGTATGCTAATGCTGTCAATAGTGTCTGGGGTATTGCCGACGGTGCCCGCAAGGTCAGCGTTGACACTGAGATCATTGCCTATGCCGTCCTCGACGTTCTCGCCAAGGCCGTCTTCGGTGCCTGGCTCCTCATCGTCCACGCCAACATGCGCGAGAGCGATGCTGAGCTTAACGGCTTCTGGGCCAACGGCCTCAGCCGCGAGGGTGCTATCCGTATCGGTGAGGACGACGGTGCTTAAGTGCATACTGTCAACACCACGATATTCAAGCAGTCCTCATAGGGTTGCCTTGGCAAGCATGGTTCGCCTCAATGCAAGTGCATGAGGACCTGAGCCAGAGTCGATGACAACAAAAAAAATGCAATGACGCATGGAGCTCTCTTAGCATTCTTCTCGATAGCATTTCATCTGTAGTCGAGCCTTTCGGTGGAGTTTGAGGCTTGTGAATAATTACGGGATGGGTTAGGTAGTCCACAGTATAGTTGATTTATACTTAATGAGGAAACGGTTCAGTCTAACATGCTCTGTCGCCTGCCATGGTTGTTGTTGTTGTTGTAATGTGATCGCGGCCGTGTGTGCATGAGCAGCTGTCCTCTGTATCAGGCATTCATTTCCTTTCCTAACGTCCTAACCTATGCTATTATTGGGCTCGAACCGATTCGAAACGGCGTTGTTATTGTAGGCACCAGCTAGCTTGTTACATGTGCTGCCCGCATAATAAGTGTTGATCATATGTAGGCCATTCCCAAACATGCTGCTGATCCATGCGCAGATTGCGCCTCCGCCTGAAAAGCAACGGACAAGGCGCATGCAATCGTCATTGTTCTGCGCACGGCCACGGCCGGAGTCAGTCACTGCGAAGATCAGCTGGCGGTGCGAATGGCACCACGGTCGTCTCACTCGACGCAAGATGACGGCGGGCGCCTGACCCTGGAAGTTGGGCATGGTAGGCATGCAGGGGTCAGGCAGGCGGCTGCCCCGCAACCAAGGCCGCGGGCAGCAAGCTACCTCTCTCCCCTCTTTCGTCTCGCCCTTGGAGCTCCCCTTTTAAGTACCCGGGGACCTGCAGTACCTTTGATCACTCCCGTTTGTCCCCTCCCACCCACTGCCGCTTTATTCACGGTTATAACATTAGCTGAGCTACAGCTCTCAATCTTCTCAAGTCACTAACCAACCCCACCCTTTCATCGTCACCATCATGGCATCCGAGAACACTGACATTATCGACGAGACACCCATCTCGCCTGTCCGCTCCTCGGAGAGGCGCAACAGTCTGGAGAAGCACCTGCAGCACCGCCCCGAACCTCAAGATCTCAAGAATAGGCACATCTTGCTCGACACTACTACAGCTCCGTATGCCTCTCTCCCCTTGCTCACATGTCAAAGCTCCGACCCAAGCATATTTCATGTAGCTAACACACACGCCCTTTATTAGCGCTCTCCAAGCTAAAGCTCTCGAGCTCGAGCGACAGCGCGCAACCGACAACCTCAAGAAGGGCCTCAGTAGCCGTCCCGACCGAGCCGAGCTGGTGGACCGCAACATCCTGCCCAACTCGACCGCAGCGCCCGCCCTGCAAGGCCATCAGAAGGAGCTGGATATGCACATGCGCGCCGACAGCCTGGAAAAGGGCCTGCAGAATAGGCCCAGTCCGGAAGAGCTGGTCAAGAAGGGCATCCTTGAGGAGGATGAGAATCCCATCAAGGATATCTGAGAGCGCGCTTGCTTGGTGCAACTGATGACCAGATCTCCTTGATTCTATCTGTCTCTCTTCTCTTGGAGTCATGTTACTTGGCGTTGATCAGTCTTTTTTCGTCACATTTGAAAACATGATGTTCGGTTTTTGTTCATCATACAATATGTACGGCTAACGTGGATACGCGTATACTATAACAGAGGTTATTTCTTCTTTTTCTACGTTGGATTTGAATCCGTTCGCTTGCTTCCGTTCTGGGTTTCTCACACATACGAGTCACGTCAGGGGACAATTGCTAACGACACGTGCAATATGGAACAGGATGTGCAAAGAGCGGCACGAAGCTCGTAACTTCAGTATAACATCCTTCTTGCGCTAACCAATGATAAGCGAGTTTGATTGCCTCAAACGAGACTAGGAAAACACCTATTGACAAGCATCAGCCCTGCTGTATATCCGCCTAGCGATGGACCTTCTCTTCCTGAACGACAGTTGCCCCCTTATCTATCGAGCCATGCACACTGCGCTCACCATCGGCCTGTATGTTCTTCACCAGCTCCGTAACGCCAAACAGATCATCCATCTTCTCGAGCGATAGTCCCTTGGTTTCTGGGACGAAGAACCATACAAAGATGAACATGGTGAAGCAGAAGGATCCATAGAGAAGGAAGCAACTGCGGGTTGATTAGCACATTGGCAATTTGCGAGAGAGAGGAAGAGAAACACATACCCGTAACCACCCTGGCCCATGGTAGCAATCATGTTCGGCGTCGCGCGAGCAACCACAAAGTTAAACAGCCACTGGACGGCAGCAGCAATAGCGACATTGAGCGATCGAAGGCGCGCAGTTGGAATTTCAGAGACATAGATCCAACACACAGGGCCCCAGCCAAACTGGAAGAAACAGGCGTACAGGAATACGCATACGAGCGCAAAGTATCCTGCTCCGGGTACAGGCTGACCTTGGATGGGCGGGTCGATGCGCATGTACAGGCCAATGTAGAACATGGCCAGACCTTGAGCAATCGATGTCCACAGGAGCGAGCGGCGGCGTCCGAGCGAGTCGGCGGCGAAGATGAGGAAGGCCAGGCATCCGACCATCTTGACGATGCCGTAGATGCCGGTTGCGAAGAGCTTGTTCTCATTGCCTTCGAGACCAAGGGCTTTGAAAATTTGTGGAGCATAGTAGTTAATTGCGTTTGTGCCTGTCATCGGTTAGTCATTGACTTGTCAGTTCAGCATGCAATCATACCTGTCATTTGCTGGCAGACCATAAGAGCAATAGAGATGATGGCGCGCTTGCGGTTACCGGGGACGGTGAACATTTCCTTGAGGAGATCCTTCATACCCGCACCGGCAATGAGGAGACGCTCGTGCTCCAGCTGGTCGGAAATGTCCTTGATCTCGTCCTGGACATAAGGGTGCGACTGAGGCAAGTTCCGGATACGAGCCAGGACGCTGGTAGCCTGCTCCCATTTATCTTGCTTGGCGAGGAAGCGAGGAGATTCTTTGTTCAGAGCCATGCAGCCGACGAGAAGAACAGCAGGAAGCGCTTGCATGGCGAGCGGAACAATGTAGACTTGGGCGCCGCCAGACAGGTGCAGGAGAGACCCGTAATTGACCCAGAAAGCGAGGGAGATGCCGGTAGCGATGAAGAGCTGGTAGAGGCCAGTAAGACCGCCACGGATACCACGGGGAGCATTCTCTGAGATGTACAAAGGAACGACCATGGAAGCACCTCCTACACCGACACCAGCGACGAACCGGCCGACATACATGGCGGCAAGAGATCCTGAGGCAACAGCTTGTATGACACAACCGATAATGGTAATGAGACCGGCAGCTTGGAGTGCAAGCTTGCGACCCCAACGGTCCGCAGCCCAAGAGGCAATGAAGCAACCGAGAAAGCATCCAGCCTGGAGGGTTGAAGCAATGTTGGCGCTCAAGTTGGCCTTGCCGACCTTGTCCAGGCCCTCAATCCTATACTTTCTGTTCATACACGTTAGTCCCCGCCTTTTTCTGGGAAGATACTAACAAAGGGGCTGTTGTCGACATACTCTTGGAACTCTTTCAGTTCTAATACACCGCCAATAGTTCCAATATCAAAACCAAACAACATACCGCCGAAACAGGCAGAGCCGGCCATAGCAAAGGCACGCCATCCATAGATCTGATGGGGATCCGATTTGACCGACTCATTTTTGACGATCATGCGGATGAACTTGGCGCCCGCCGATGGGGCTGTGGCGGAGGGGTCCATGATGGGTGATTGTCGTACAATGTTCGATTGGAATAGATAACAATAATATGTATCTTTCCGTCCTTTTGTCAGTATTCAAATTATACACATCATTATCGTATGCCGTAGGTCCGATAGGAACGCATACCTTGGCAGTGTCAAGTAAAACACCAAGACAGGGGGCGGGAACAAATGGATCAGCGTCGACCTGGTACAACAACTGGTGATCAAGCTACCCTGAACTCAGACAGCTGGCCAAACAATACCAGATAGAGTTCGAAAGGGGAGGCTCAAGAGGAGAGTAGAAGAGTCGCCGCAAATGGACGTTCAAAGAATCTCCACGGTGAAACGCGTGCATGGCCTAGCTATATAAACACCAGCACAGCACAAGACTTACGGTCCATGCATGTCTATCAAATGCCGCCGCGGGCTTTGCATATTTCCTTTCCTCCATGAGCCCATCAGCGACCGCACACCAAAAAACCCCAGACCAAGAAAACCCCAGACTCCGTTCTCTCTTCCCCGCCTGCCTCCCCCCATGCTGATGCCAACCCAGACTTACCTTCACGCAGCCGATATTCCCCCCAGGCCAAGCCAGCTAGTCAATGAAAAGGGTCGTCTTGGCTCTGTCCCGGCGAATAAGCTTGAGCTGAGCCGCGCCACCCCATCACATCCTCATAATTGAATCACCG